>JACXGJ010001535.1:49378-81463 GCA_016801105.1 Esox niger | reverse complement strand
GCTGACAACCAAAATAAACCACAACTACTGTGCGCAAACATTCAACATAAGTAGGTTCCCCAATTGGAGGCAATAACGAACACCTGCCTCCAATTGGGGAAACCAAAGCACATAGAGGTGGCTAGAGCCATCTCCTTTGGCCATGTCCTGACTATGGCCCCAGCCAGCGCAAAGATGGCTAGGGGCATAGCCAGGACATGACAAAATGTTTTCAATAGGTGAGAGGTCTGGACTGCAGGCAGGCCAGTTTAGCACCCATACACTTTTACTATGGAGCTATGCTCTTGAAATACTAGCAGAATGTGGATTGGCATTGTCTTGCTGAAATAAGCATTGTTCAGCATTAGCAGTGCCTTCAATGATGTGCAAGACATGTACGCTGTTCCTCTTTTGTTTAGCCTGGAGGTCGCAGCATCCATTATTCCCCAAAAATATTCAAACATTTTGTTTTATCGGGGGTGGCATGGTGGTGCAGTGGTTAGCATTGTCGCCTCACAGCAAGTTCAATGGACTGGGCGCCTGTCCTGGGTGTACCCTGCCTGTTGGCTGGGATTGGCTCCAGCCCCCTGTGTGTAGGATAAGCGGTTGACAATGAATGAATGATTTGTCAGACCACAGTGCAGTTTTCCACTTTGCCTCAGTCCATCTAAAATGAGCTTGGGCCCAGAGAAGGCAATGGTGTTCTGGATCTTGTTAATACACTGATCAGCCATAACATAATGACCACTGAAGTGAATATCAGTGATAATCTTATTATCATGGCACCTGTCAGTGGGTGGGATGTATTAGGCAGCAAGTGAACATTCTGTCCTCAAATGTATATGTTAGGAGCAGGAAAAATGGCCAAGCATACGGATCTGAGTGACTTTGACGAGGGCCAAATTGTGATGGCTAGACGACTGGGTCTGAGCCTCTCCAAAACTGCAGCCCTTGTGGGGTGTTCTCTAGTGGTCAGTATCAAAAGTGGTCCAAGGAAAGAAAAGCGGTGAACCGGCCACAGGGTCATGGGCAGCCAGGGCTCATTGATACACATGGGGAGTGAAGGCTGGCCCTTGTGGTCTAAATCCAATAGATGAGCCACTGTAGCCCAGTTCGCTGATAAAGTGAATTCTGGTACTGATAGAAAGGTGTCAGAATACACAGTGCATCACAGTTTGTTGCATGTGGGACAGTGTAGCCACAGACCAGTCAGAGTGCCAATGCTGACCCCTGTCCACTGCCGAAAGTACCTACAATGGGCAAGTGAGCATCAGAACTGGACCACAGAGCAATGGAAGAAGATGGCTTGATAAGATTAATCACATTTTCTTTTACATCATGTGGATGGCCGCGTGTGTGTGTGTCACACCTGGAGAACCAGGGTGCGCTATAGGAAGAAGGCAAGCCGGCAGAGGCAGTGTGATCCTTTGGGCAATGTTTTGCTGGGAAACCTTGGGTCCTGGCATTCATGTGAATGTTACTTTGACACGTACCACCTACCTGAGCATTGTTGCAGACAATGTGCACCCTTTCATGGCAACAGTATTCCCCTTATAGTTTTGGCCTCTTTCAGTAGGACTGTGTGCCACGCCAGGTATAGTTTGAGGAACACAACAATGAGTTCAAGGTGTTGACTTGGCCCCCAAAGTCCCCAGATCTCAATCCAATTGAGAATCTGTTGGATGTGCTGTACAAACAGGTCCGATCCATGGAGGACCTACCTCGCAACTTACAGGACATACAGGATCTGCTGCTAACGCCTTGGTGCCAGATACCATAGCACACCTTCTGAGGTTTAGTGGAACCCATGCCTCAACGGTCAGGGCTGTTTTGGTAGCAAAAGGAGGACCTACACAATATTAGGCAGGTGGTCATAATGTTTTGGCTGATCGGTGTATAAGATTTCTTCTTTGCATGGTTGAGTGTTAACTTGCATCTGTGGATGCAGCGACAAACTGTGTTCATAGACAATGGTTTTCGGAAGTGTTCCAAAGCCCATGCAGTGATGTCCACTACAGAATCATGTCTGTTTTTAATGTAGCGCCAACTGAGGACCTGAACATCTTGACAATCCACTATTGGTTTCCGGCTTTGTCCCTTGCGTACAGAGATTTTTCCAGATTCTCTGAATTGTTTAATGATATTATGTACCGTGAATGATGAGATCCCCAAACTCTCTTCTCAATTTTCCGTTGAGAAACTTATTCTTAGATTGTTGCAATATTCGCCCAGTCTTTAACATAGTGGTGAATGCCACCACATCTTTACATTTGAAAAACTCATCCTCTCTGAGATGTTCTTTTTATACACAATCATGTTACTGACCTGTTGCCAGTTTACCTAATTAGTTGTGAAATGTCTTTTTTGTATTACACAACTTTTCCAGTCTTTTGTTATATATGTATATATACAAATTCAAAGTGGGCATATGTTTCAACATTTGACAGGTTGGCTTTGTACTATTTTCTATTTAATATTAATTGAATATAAATTATTTACACATCATTGCATTCTGTTTTTCATAATAGTTTAAACAGTGTCGCAACTTTGTTGGAAACAGCGTTTTATTTGGATAGGGTTGTTTTTCAGCTCGAATCCAAAACATTGGATTTAAAATTATCACAAGAATGAGGTTGAAGTGCATACTGTCAGCTTTACTTCAAATATATTTTCATTCATATCAGGTAAATGATAAAAAAATGACTGCACTGCCCAAATACTTTCACTTTAGGCCTAAAATGCCACTGCAGGAATGGGCTTGTGCTCTGGACTTGTCAATGTGGGTTGGACTCAAACATAGCCAGTGGGTACGGTATTTAAATGCCTCAGTTGTGGATGGGAGTGTTCAGAGACAAAAGACTACAGTCATTCTGACTGGCCATGCAGTCATTCTGACTGCCTATTTCTCAAGAAATTAAAAAACTCCAGGTTGTAAACAGTTAAATAATATACACTGTGCTACGCAATAGATACCGGCTTTTCTCTACTCTTCAGATTTTTTCTGCCTAATGAATCAGGATTTAATCAGTCTTTATGACTGATCAAAGCTTTCATCCAGACATATTCAAAACATTCTGCCCGCTTTTATTGTGAACACATCAGAACTGCTATACTTGGACCATTGTGTGGAGGCTTTAGCATGAGTTGGTTCTGGAGATGTTGGAATGAAATGTGGTTTTGCCCAGGTATAATTTAACCCTAGGATTACCTGGGTCTGACGTTCTATTCAGCATTGTTTATGCCCTTTTCAGGTCAGACGAAACCAAATGGTTAGGGATCACCTAAAATGTATAGGGCTATATCTGAGCCTGTACAAAGTGATTTCAGTACATCTACAGCTTTCCCTGGCATTCTGTAAACATGTATGCTTGCAGAATATTCCTAACGGCTCTCTCAGTACAGTCTTCAATCCAGGAATAGCAAACAAAAGCAAATGGTGGTCAGTTCTGTAAAAACTGCATCTATGCAGTAAAAGTGTTTTGGACCATATATTTGCAGCATGCTACAGTTATACTGCACTCTGACAGCAATCTTTTTTTTTAAAGTCAGAGCTCTTCGATATTTGTTTGTTGACGTGTTCAATGGTGAGGCGGCAGTGCAGCACTTGGACAAAGACCTGTCGAAACTGTTGGGAGGAGAGGTTGTACAGGAAAGGATTGAGCACAGCGCTGAGGTAGAAGAAGGCGTCGGCCACAGGGTCCAACACCACAAAGCTGCGGAAGTAGCCAGTGGTCCAGTTGGACTTTGGTACGAGGGCAGTCATCAGGCGATGCACTTGGTTGGGCATCCAGAATAGTGTGAGTGATCCCACAATTAAACCTGAGAAAGGAAGATGAGGGAGAGGAACAGGTGAGAGAAGGAAGGAGAATTAATCAATGAAAAAATTTGATCACTGAGGCTCGACTTTGCTTTTGCTTTGAAGATGGGTTGTGGAGATTGGTTGAGGAAAATTAAATTGATATGTTTTTATTTTTTTTATTTTAAGGCAGCTAAATGTTTAGATAATGATTCCGTTTGTTTGCCATCTGTGTTGATGCAATGATTGTCTTTCAAAGATTCTTTAGGACAACACTTCATGTGTTCACCAGTTGCAGCGCTATTTCTTTACATTCATTATGCAAGAGAGAAAAAAATAGCTCTGTGATTGTGTTAAAAAGCACTTAATGCCAGCTAGACATGCACAAACCATAATAACAGTGTGTTTAGTATTTTGTCATTCTGCTGATGGTCTACAATTGACGGTCTACTGAATGGTTTACTGATTACGAATTAGGACTTGCATTGAAATGCTGCTAGATTTAAAAAAAGGAAACTAATGTTGAGATATAAAGATATTTTTTACTGTGCTGTCTCATAGTATAGTAAAGCTGAAAGTAGAAGAGGTGCAATAGGGTCGACAGTGAGAGCGTCCTTTGGAGAAATTCCCTAGAGGGTGATTACACATTCTTACTGTGTCCTTTCTCATTTCAATGAATGTCAGACTACTAGCGAAAACATTCTACAGGTCAAAAGTATACATCAAATGAAGAAACAACAGGGTTAGGTGTTTTTGTTCTGATTAGTTTTTTGTTCATTTAGGTGGAGAGTTCTTGTAATGTAACTGTAATAGATAACTATTTTAAAAAAGAAATATTCCGAAATTACACAACAGCGGAAACTTTTGATGACTGTGAATTCTTGTCCATAGTTAAATTCTCCCCTTACCCTAATAAATTATTTATTTACAGTTTATACGGTAAATGCAGATTGAGAAATCTTTGAAAAACGTATAACATTTTGCACATCCATTATTCGACAACTCTGCACACTGTGTTGTGTATTTATGAGAATTCCTCTAATAAACCACCTTCTCTAAGTAAATGTGTTTTCCTTAATGTCTCAATGGTGAAGGTCCATCAAGAATGTGGAATTATGATTTCAGTATGTTAGCATTAGGCTCAGTTTTTTTTATCCATAATCTATTTTGGAGTTAGATATAGGATCATGTACATTGGGCTAATGCCAATACAAGAGACGAGTAATGGGGAGTATTTTTCTCTATAATACAGGGCAATGGAGGCATATGGTGGCTGCCATCTTTACGCACATTTGTTTATGAGTAGCTCACAAGCAACAGACAGATTTAAACTATATACCCTTTTATAGTCATTGTACAATATAGGTTCCAAAGACATTTTTCACTGGAAAGCTCAAAATATTTTTCTTCAGTCACTGCAAAACCACCAGTAACGGACCCAGTCAAATAAGGTCTGTCACCTCATCCTTAAACCTCTCTCTACTTTTGGTTTCCTGTGAATGCTTCTGCTGACAGATCCTATGATTGGCTTGTTATGCTTCATTAAGATTCTGGTCTAACTTGTAAGGCTTTCAACTCAGCCTGGGTTTCAGTGAATACTTCTCCTTCCTGTTTGGTCTTCATTGGACATGTAACTCTTTCCTAATATAGATGACTGAAGCTCAGTGAGCATTAATTACAGTCAGGTGCATACCACATGATGAAAGATGTGTTTTCAGGACCTTGCTGAATGGAAAAAGGGTGGGCATAGAGCCATGTCACTTTCCATGATGGAGCTGATCACTGCCAGACATGGATGTATAAAATGAGGATACTACAAGTAAGTATATACTGTGTATTTGTAGATAAACCGGAAGAGACAGACATTTATGATGACCTAAAAAAATATTCAAGAGTAATTTATGTTTAATGTTTATTCAAATTGTACTGCTGAAGTGTTAAAAATTGCACAAAATAATTTTAAAGGGCAATTTCCAATTGAGCTAAAATATGCAGCCTTTACCCAGAATGGAGACTCCATTACTGCTTGAACATTGCATTTAGTGCTAGGATTAATCCACAGCAATGTTTAGGCAGTGTCTCCACACACTTACAGTACTATTTCATAAAGTGAACAAAAGTGCATTCACCAGTCTACAACCACGATATACCTTGTAGGCAGATGCCCTACCACAAGTTGGCAGTAGAGTACAACAAGCCCTGGCAGGCCTGTTCAACATACAAGCAATTTTCAATAGTGCGAAGCCAAAATTCTATGTCCTCTACAGGGGCCCACTTGCACTGTTGATAAGCCGCAATGATAAAGCTGTAGTGTGAGGCAGTAACTTATACCACTGCGCCACATGGGTTAATTTGACCTTGGGCAAATAAAGCGATTGAGCAAATGCTGCAAAGTGGGTTTACTGGATTGAGTCATAGATCAGAATTTTGCTGTAACACTAAACTTGTGTTATGGATTTTATAGAGACACAAACCACATGTACAGTACTATCCATTTTAGAACTTTGTTAGTCAGAAGTATGTGTTATACATTTCAATACAAAGGTATACTTTAGTCAATGTGCAATGCTGATACTAGGACAAGATTAACTATCTAGAGCTTGTTTTTCAGTGCCATCTTATTATGATAATATGAGGTACAAAACGGCTATCAGATGTGTTTTTTGAAATGAAAACAAATCACTGTAATTAACACTTCATTCTATTATGAAGACTTTCCAGTAATTGCAATGCAAATTACCTTGTTTGAAATAAAATTTCAATTATTTAATATTCTTTACATACTTAAAGAATGCAGACTTAGTTTATTAGAATAATTAATGTAGAACAGCCTTTTTTCTTTATGTCCTTCAGCGCACTTTAAAAAGAAAAGTTTCACATTGAGGATTATTCACTTTGGGGGAACCCCTAAAAGGTCTTTGACAAAAATGTGTATTTTAAACAACACCTTATAATTGTTCCTCAAAAAAATATCTGAAGGGTTTCTTCAAAGAACATAAACATTTCCAAAACATGTTAAGGGTTTTGCCACAGCTCCAATGTGAAGAACCCCTAAAGGATCCTCCAAGCAACTTTTCTTTTTAGATTGTACACTTGAATACACTCCAACGCATTTAACCCAGGGATTTGCAAATAGTATCATGTAAATATATGTTTGAATAAGTTCAACTGGGTAGACTATTTCTTTTGATAAAATTACCATTATAATGCTTAAATAAAATTGCTTGTTTTTTATCTAAATAGTCAGGGGTGCCCAAAACCTGTCATGGGAGAAGTGTTTAAATATGGGTCCATAGATATGGTGCATATATTAATAAGCTTTTCTGATTGTATTTTGTATGCAATCTGCAATGCATTTCTAATGGCAAAATCATCAAAGTAGTATTTCAATGTAATTTCAAATATCTTGAAATATTTGTTTGTCATACCTACAGGCATCCTTAATCTCAAAATAAATCAAATAGCCAATTGATACATGATACAGTACATACAAATGATCTGTAATAGGGATAAAAGTTGTTTGTTATAAATGTGGCTCTAACCTTAGAATGGTTTATGAGCAAAATATTATGATAACACTCTAGCGGTAGTAAATCAGAGGAGTTGAAAAGAAAATTATTAACATTAATGTTATTTTTACACAGAAGAGAAGAGATAATGTAATTTTTACACATCATTATTTCCAGCTTTTGAGTAATGGTAACAATCTGTATTGGACACCCTACTCTGATTGATTTAACGACTGAACACAGCTTAGTGGATTTCTTTAGGTTCACGTTTCAGTTATGTTGATGTTATTCTGGGTTGTTGACTCACCACCTCAAACCTACATACTAACCTAAATAAACCATGTTGGCTCTCTGATATATAAAGCTTTCTTCTTGATTTTTACTCTCACTGGTTTCAAGTAATCTAGAGGTCTTATTCTGGACTGTATTAATTCATTAAGTCTACACCAACAAGCATTATTGAGCATAGGTCAAGCAAACTCTGTCATACATGCAGTATATTTCAATGAATGTCAAAGTATCAAACATGTCCCCTTATATTTCAGTCTCATCCGGTTCATTTGCCTTCAGCACTGTAATTGAATCTGATTGATTGGTTGTATTGTCCCTATTACTTTCGACAGCAGTGAACCTGGGCATCTTTAACTCCTTGTTCTGAGTGTGAGTAGACCTTCCACCCCTGCCACGCCGCAATGAATTTAGCAAGGGCCGCAGCGAGCGAGCCGAATTGGCATTGGAGTTCTTCAGAGTCCGTTTGTTCTTGTGCTCAATGGTTATGTGACAGCGCAGAACCTGGACAAAGACCTCTCGAAATTGGAGGGAGGAGAGGTTGTACAAGAAGGGGT
This sequence comes from Esox niger, assembly GCA_016801105.1. NCBI lineage: Eukaryota > Metazoa > Chordata > Actinopteri > Esociformes > Esocidae > Esox > Esox niger. Next base: position 73,334 of record JACXGJ010001535.1, on the reverse strand, counting down.
TGAGCACAGAGCTGAGGTAGAAGAAGGTGTCCGCTACAGGTTGCAGTGTCACATAGCTGCGGAAGTAGTTCAGTGTCCAGCTGGACTTTGGCACTGTTGCAGTCATCAGACGACGCACCTGGTTAGGCAGCCAGCACATTGTGAGGGAGCCCATTATCAAACCTGAAAAAAGGATGGAAATGTAGAGATTTAGAAAAAGGATAAAGGATAGTGAAAAATAAATAATATTTTGTTATGGGACAATGGGGCAGTTGCAAATAATTGTCAGAAGATTGCTTTCGGTTAGCAATCTCATGTGTAGATAATCTGCTCTGTTGGTTACTCAAAAACAATGGCTTTGTTTTTGGTGTTTTTGGTCATTTCAGTTGCTTTTCTTTACATTAACCGATGTATTTCTCTTCCATGGTTTGTAATGCAAATTCAACTAAGACAAAATCTGTGCTTTGAGCTAAGTGTTAATAAAATAAGTATTATGCTTCTCAACGCATGGAGGTCTGTGCTGGTTTAGGAAACAACACCATAAGCTAGTCCTTATGGGGTGCAAGGTGATTTATTACATTTCAATAATAACAATAACTGTATGTTCATATCAGCCTAATAGTATATGTTCTACTAATTGTGAATTTAGACTTGCATGGAAATGGTGTGGAAAATTCAGAAAGAGCAAATAAAAATGATGAGGTGTAAAGATATTTTATTCAGCCCTATCTCATATTTTAGGGGAGCTGAGTGTAGAAGAGCTACAATAGGGTCAACAATGAGAGCAATCTGTAGAGTGATTCCCTGGAGGATGATTACACATTCTTACTATGTCCTTGCTCATTTCAATGAATGTCAGACTACAACAGAAACTATTCTAACAATGAATTATTATACAACAGTATAATAACATTATTATTCATACTGGTGAAGAAATAACCTCATTTCAGAAAGTTTTTTTCTGATGTATTTAAGATATTAATTTCACCCATTTACTTGGTTAATATGACAGAGGGCCCATTATTGGGCTAAGTAAGGTTAACTGCCTTGTTCAGAGACAGAATGACAGATTGACATACTGACTCATATATAACTCTATGTATGTTACTATACGGACAAAGTCATCATATTAGTGATGTTAATGGTACAATTCACAGCCTATGATTCACAGACTCCTCCCTGGTTGATCCTCCACAGTAAGCCAACAAGGAATACATGAAAGGGTTTAACAATTTGCTTACCAAAACGTACATGAAGTTGGCATTGGTATTTCGTTATTTTACTAGGATCCCCATTCAGCCGCAGCCGAAGAAATGGCTACTCTTCCTGGGGTCCAAACATAAATCAAAACACAACAAAATACATAATACACATCACATGCGGTACATATAATTAGTTTATCTGGATGGCTTCTGTCACTTCGATGATTTATGATCCCGGTGGATGTGCCCATCAAATGTTTTGACAGATGGGCAGAACTTTTGTCGAGGTAGGGTGGGACTTCCTTTATGGTCAGGTGGAACTCCTGCTATGATGTAGGCATTTGCGGTTAATTTACTATGACAAGATGTGGTTAGACTACATAACAAGCATGTTGTTTATGATTGATTTGTTGTGTTCATAGATGTTTGATGCTTCACAATGTGAGCCTGGGCTCCAGCTTGATGAATTCCCTTAATTTGATGTTGTGTCAAGTGTTGTAAGAGGTGCATGTGTAGCTGATGGTTTGTAACTGGTGTTTATGCATTTCATAGTTTATGATGCTTATGTATCATATGGCAGGGTTATGTAACATGGAGTTGTGCTTTGTGTTATTTATGACATGATTTAAATCAGGTACTTGTGTTGCATTTAAATAATTTTCTAACCATCCCAAACAAAATATTGGTATACTGTATATGGAATATCCCCATCACAAGGCTTGGTTTTACCCAACAGACAACCTGATCAACACATCATGAGATCCATCCAGAGAAACCTAGGGTGCAATTTAGTAGAATAGTAATTAAAAAGTGTGATGGAATCTTTGACTAGAAAGCGTAAAGCAAGTCAAACAGAAAATGCAAATAATAAAATAACCAATTACATCATTGCATTCAGACCTCAATCCTAAGACAGAAGGTGTAATAGCAGAGGTTTGCAGCCCCTGTTATTTGGATGATCTAGTTGACAAACCTAACTGATGCAAATTGTATAATGCAATGTTAATGCTGATTTTGAAAGAAACAAATCTTTAACATGAAATTGTTTGTAGGTACAGAGATGTAAGGCTAAAACAGAACAATTGTCACGTCCTGACTATGCCCCTAGCCATCTTCGCACTGGCTGGGGCCATAGTCAGGACGTGGCCAATAGAGGTGCCTCTAGGCACCTCTATGCACTTGGGTCTCCCCAACTGGAGGCAGGTGTTGGTTATTGCCTCCAATTGGGGAACCTATTTAAGTTGACTGTTTTGAGCACATGTTGTGGTTTATTTTGGTTGTCAGCCGAAGGCTATAGTACCCAGTCATAAGTCTGCTTTAAGTTTGTTTGTTTCGTTTGAACCTTTATTAAAGATGGATTATTTCTACCTCGACCGTTGTGCCTCTGCCTATCTGTCCACAACCCAGCTTCATGACAACAATCAGTTTGGGAATATATGTAGATAGGCACATTTTCTCAACTGAAATCTCCGATCAACTCAGTACATGTGAACAAAAAAGCAGATTAATATTATGAGACATTTGGACAGTTACTTGAAAGTGTTATAAAGAGAAATACAAAGCTTTTGATTGAAGAGTCACTAGAGCTAGTAATACAAATGATCAGTAACCACCAGGGCAGGGGCCCATGGTGTATAATTCAGACACTGTTTATAGATCAGATTATAAATAAAAAAGAGAACATTATTATGCAGCAAGAAATAATGATTCTAAGTGTTTTTCAATTTGTCTGATGTTGACACCACAACACACGCAAGACGAGGTCCTGGCAAGCGGTCGTGAGGTGTGACTGGTCAAAAATAGTTGCCTTTCACCAAAAGCACGATGGCTGGTTTGCGAAGATTCTAAACAATGAGGACCAACACCCTAGAATAATCTTTACGTACTTAAACCATTTCTATGGCATCCTGAATCAGAAATATTTTCTGGTTGTATCAAATGTCTGTGGGTGGTGTTATACAGGTTTGAACACCCTCTGTGATCATGGCTGTATACATAGTTATAGTGTTGGTCTTCATACAGCTTGTCATACCCAACCTCAGAACACAAAGCTGTGCCCAGACTGTAAGCGGATATACAAAGATACCCTGCTCTTTTGTTACAAACAACATTGAGGCTTGGATTTTCACAAAGGCACTGGTCATTAGGTGTGAACAGAGGATATGGGCGGACTGGGACAAGAATTCTGCCCTGGCACTATAGCCAACCAGCCCACATTACCACCCCTACACATCCCCACCACCGGATTACACATTTGCTACTTACGTTTGTGTACAGATGGTTGTGCTACTAAAAAAATATATCAGCCGTTCAGCATACCAACATTTACCTCTACGTAACTGCTGGACAATGCTTACAAATTTTGAAAGAAAACATGTTTACAACAAATGTATGCATCAAGAACAATATGTCATACTTGCTGATTAAAAGAATAAACTACAAAAAGTTCCCATGATCTACAGAGATTTTCTCCAGACAATAAGTAGACTCTGACTGTGTATCACTGTGCTGGAAGAGGCATCCAGCACATGATGCCTCTTCCAGCACAAACCTGCTCCCTCTTTTCAAACATTTGATGGCCACAGAGTAAATGGTTAATGTTTGCTTTGCTGACCCTCAGGAAGTATGCTTCTGCGCAATCAATGTGGACAAAACTTTGTTTATGCTCTTCAATTCTCTGACGGATATTCCTCCAATATTTTATTCCAACAATAAAAGGATTTCCAGTATCAGAGGGCTTGGCATAGGCAATACAAACTGGACAATGTAATTTATGCCTCATCTCACAGTATGTGAGCCACTTCCAATATGCACCATTCTCACACTGAAATACTTTCTTTACAACTGGATGTGAAAAAAGTGAAAAAAAGTGAAAAAAAGTCCTGATTCATTCATTCATTTAGGGCATGCGAACCAGGGAAATGTTGACAATTCACTCTTGCGTGTTCTGCCCCTCTTCTGCACTCTGCCTTTCTTGTGTGCTCTGCCTTTCTTGTGTGCTCTGCCTTTGTTGTTTGCTCTGCCTTTCTTGTGTGCTCTGCCTATCTTGTGTGCTCTGCCTTTGTTGTTTGCTCTGCCTTTCTTGTGTGCACTGGTCCCAACAACATTCTAGTTGTGAATTGCTAAACACACGATTCAGACAAAGAGGAACCCAACTAAGCCAGTGGCTTATAATACCCTAACAGGCTATTCAACCAATATTGCAAATCAGTGCCTACCAGAAGCCTACCTGAAGTTCAACCCTACCTAGGGTTAATTACAATACTGTATGAATGCATATCTTCCATGTCTATTTTAGATACATGTTTGGCAACTTGTGTTCAGTGTAAAGTTCTGTACAAAAGTCTACAGATCTAGAGGGCTATTGCAATAGGTTACGTGTTCGACGTGTTATATTACACTATATTGTGTATCCTAGTCTTTTTACCACAAATTCACCCATATCTGCTAATATTTCTACTGATATTTCAGACATTGTTTCAGTAACACAATAACATGCTAGCTAACACTTGTCTAAGCTACCTAACCAATTATCATACAACAATGAAATATTGATATATAGATTCTACCCTAATTAATCTAAACTTACAACTGTTTAATACTATATTTAGTCAAATAAACACTGCAGCTAGCTGGCAGATGTAGCGTGAACTGTGTGAAAACATCCTCTGAATCGAGGTTAAATCAAATTAGGTACAATCTACCTTGATACAATGAGTGCAATGTGCGCTATGAATTTCTAAACCATTTCTGGCACGGATCCCCAAAATGTCAATTCTCAACAAGTACTAACCCAGTGAAACTAAGCAACACGAAGAACATATGTGAATGCGATTTGAATCAGCTTAAAAGCACGTCAGCTGATGTCCAAACATTCTTGAAGAGCTTTGAAACACTTTTTGGTGAAAAGACAATCTGATATGCCAAGCAACTATATTCATTCGATATTTCAGGCCTTTAGACTTCGACTGGCATTGTAAGGATTAATGTGTCCACCAAAGGTCTTTATCATCCTATTTTCCCCTGGATTTTTGGCAAGCTCTTCTTACCTTTTATAGCTTCCTATGTTTTTATATTCTATTTTATTATTCAATGTTTTACTATTATGCTGTATTTTATATTTATTTTCTTGATTTATTTGGTTATTAAATGTATATCTTGGTATCTTTTACAAATTGTAATGCAAGTTCTGGTGCTATCAGAGGAATAACCTCTGTAAATGTAACAATCTGCTGATGATGAATCTGACTGTTTTGATTCTAATGCATTATTTCTATTTTCACTGTAAAGTACATTGAATTGCTTCTATATAAATAAACTTGTTTGCTTGCTTGCTTGCTTTGTTTAGAGAATGTTGAGACTCTGAGAACCCACTATTCACACCTGGATTTCTACTGAGGAGATTTAGGCTGTAGAAAATGGTTATCGCATGGTGGAAACATTCAAAGTCTGCAATTTCAATGCAACATCAGAATCGTTTGTGGGTGACATGTGGACATTCCTAAAGCAAAAGCAGGTAGTATTTTTTTATTAATCTCAGGGCATTGCAATGGTCCAGTGGCAGTGTACAAGGCAGACATCTATCAAACCATGTAACTGTGTCACTTCTATTGCAGCTTTGACAACAGCTTACGCACGAATTAACTTGTTCTCACTATTATAGAAATTGGATAGATGTGTGCTCTACACAGATACTGATTCAGTGAACTTTGTCACATGCCCTGGGGATTGATGACTCTCTCTAGGCCATTCTTGGCTGACTTGACCAATGACTTACCAGATGATGACAGGATTGCACAGTATTTTTATTGGTGGTCCAAAGACATCCATTTACAAAACTGTTAGAGACCTGTCTCAAAGCAAAAGGCTTTAATGTATTTTGTGAAAATATTGTTTAATTATGCAATCATTGCTTTCTCCAATGATATAGTGAATATTGTCATGGTGGCAACTACTGTATGACAAAATGTTGAAGCTGAGGGAAATCACTATTATGTAAGGTCTACCAGTGTCATTGTGTGGTGACAATCTTTTAATAGTTCAGAAAAACAATATTTTAATCATTGACAATTTAATGAAAAGTGCATAGGAGAATTTGGAGTATATGCAACATTTCCACCACTGTAACCTGTGTGCTATTTACCTTGTCCAAAACATTCATGCTAAAGGCTGTTTAAGTAGAAGAAATTTGAATAGAAATGATCTCATCTTGTATAAAAAAAAAACATGTGACAATGGGTTCCAACAATCAGCAGATTAAGGAAGGCTGCTACACTCTGGTCTTTCTCGTTTCTTCGTGGAGAGTTTTAAAGATGCAATACAACAAGCAATACAATTTGGTTATTTGCTTTTGGACTTTAAAGCTAGAACACCAGACGACATTGGCCAGTCATGTATGTTCCTAAGAAAGTTTGAATCATACCTGTTGTTAGACAGGGCAAGCTTGACACAAATACACTGAATTTAAGTGTAAACATAAAAGTGTAAACAGGCCTGTGCATAATCAAAGCATTGGCCAAAATGTTACCCTTGTTGAAAACATTTTAGACAATGTATCTGTGAGGAGAATGTTAAATAAATTCTAAATAGGATGATCATGTCTAAACATTTATCTTCCTGGACTTCAAACAGCAATTTATCTTAAGTGAACTGTTTTTTTAAGGGGTGTTTTTCTGGTAAAAAGTTTGACAGAGAGATTTTAAAGGCTGTGGCATGTCTCAACCTAAGATCAATTTGTATAAACAATCACATAGTGATGCACAACAGCCTTTAACCACACCCTGTACACCTATTTCGGATATACACAGTGCTTTACCTTCCGCAGCTGATTATCAATCACCCAAAGCTTTGTTTGGACCCCTAGTCATAAGGCCCACACAAAGTCTTACAAAAAATAAAGACTAATGCATAATTTCTTTGTAAATCATGAGTATAACAATACATTACTTCTTTATAACTAAGACTTTTTGTCATTTGATAGATATACACAAAATTTACTGCAAAAGTTGAAATTGTGTCCTGATCTTGCTTTGAACTCTATTCCACACTCTCACATTACATTGATTGACTTGGGAGAATACATCAAATCTGGGGGTCATAAAACCTTCCAATACCATCTTCTGTGGTGTAAATTGGCAGCCAATGTTCCCTGGGTTGATTGCTCAGATGTCTATTCACAATCATTGTTGATGAAACGTCTCAGACAGGTCCACTAGGCAGTTGATCGCATTGTAGCACACCATAGAAAGTCCTAGTTGAAAAATGCTTCATAATTCCAGTCAACTATGTGGTTTTCATTTCTAGTCCATCTGGGTGTTGTTTGCCTAAGAGTAGCCAACCATGACTTGTCTCTGGTTTGATACTTCGATAAAGGCGTCGGAAATCGAATAAACAACCACATTTATCATGTGGGGCAGTGCTTGACTGAACCTCATCTCAAGCCGGACATTCCCCCGAATTGATCAGTGATAGGTGCTGATCTCATTCCTCATCCAGTACACAGTTGAATGAATAAACAGCATGGCTGTGTAAGAAGTCAGACCTATCAATAGCCAAGGCATGATCCTTCAGATGGTGTCCTGAAGCTAAGGCCAATTGGTATATTCATGCACTGCAGATCCTGATGTTTAATCTGGTTGGAATGGTATGCTACGAAATGGCTAAACATTTTCATACATAGCCATACACTCCAATATTCTATTATATAAATATATATATATATATATATATATATATATATATATATATATATATATATATATATATATATATATATATAACTGTCATTGGCTAACAGTCCTACAAAATTTTCGGCAGGGGTCCTTAAACTATGTTTTCCTGATTACAAACATGACTCCCCGCAGGTAAACTAAATGTTGAATACAAACCCTCTAAATTTGAGTAGTGCTTGAGGTTCCAAGTTACAGTCCATGATACAGTCACTTTATTGATATATCATGATGCAGATGCTATATGCAGATAACACACATCCCCACCTCCATAATTCATAACTCATATTTAGGCAAGGCAAGTATATTTGATATTGTTGTTTGAAATCCAAATACATTTTCAGAATGTGAACTGAAAAAACACAAACATTTTCAAGATATGGCAGAGGGCAAGAAGCCATAAAACCTTTTCAGAATTATTTGGATCAATCACTACAAAAGCTGCACTGATGTCCAGCAGTCCAAACAATCATATTATACATTTCTTTAAGCCAATAATAATGAATGTTTTGTCAGTTCAAATAGTGGTCATTTTATTGTTCCCTAACTGCAATTTATGTATTTCATTATTTGTCCAGTTATCCATGATTAATGAATTGGTATGCATTTCATAAATCAGTTTGCAAACATTGTTATCCGACGACTTATATTACCTTTGTGTTATGTCCAATAGGTTTTGAAATGAATGACACATGAAATGAATTCAAGTTTTTCCAGAGATTTTTGTTATCATTTTTTATAATTTATCTTTATTTTTCAGTACAATTCATATTTCTTTTCTTGTTTAGTTTGAGGGATTTCTTTGGACCCTAAATACCACACAACTTGGTTAATCATGGTTAATGGTGAGGCCAGAACCCGGATTGAACCTGATAGAACATCTATGGTTAAAACCTAAAAATGCATTTTACATTCCCCAACCTGACAGAGTTTCAGAGGATCTATAAACAATGAGAGTAACTCTCGAAATACAGGTGTACCAAACTTGTAGCATCATACCCAAGAAGCAACAAAGCTGGAATTGCTGCCAATGGTATATCAAGAAAGTCCTGAGCAAAAGGTGTTTCAATACTTGATGTCATATTGTCTTTAGATTGGTGATGGAAATTATCTATTTAATTCATTTTAGAATAAGAATGTGACATAATAAAATGTGAGAAAATTGAAGGGGTCTGAATGCTTTCCGATTGCACTTTATATTGCACTTTTAAGTTTTATGACATTGCGACTCAACCATCAATGGGGTAATGTAAACAAACTAGAACCTGTTGTTAGCAATGTCAATGTCCATCACGTAACATTTCTAGTTGCAGAATGCGCTTTTGAATTAGATTTAAACTTACCTGTTGGATTTCTTTATTGTTAGAAAACTTGTCTCTACGTTAATGTTACGTACAAGTTAGTAATGACTTTTTGTAGGCAAATATGAACCACCATTGTGTTTTTCAGGGTGCAGGTTACATGCACCCATACTTATTGTGTGAGTAAAACACCAGTGTAACCTTTTGCTCTGGTTTTACTGATGTTATTCCAGGGAGTATTTGAAAAACAGCTGCAATAGCAACATAGATGCTATCCGATATCTGCATTGCTGGTGCTGTTGTGGTTGCTGTTATTTTGTCAGTTTGATTTATTGATACTGTTGTCCAACCTACTCATCACATAAATTCAGTAAGAAAAAATGAGTAAGGCTCAACTGAAGTTCAAAAACTGGGTGTGGCTAGCGGTTTGGACACAGGCAAAGTTTTAGTGTGTGTAGAAAAATATGCTTGTTTGCCATAATGTTGCACTGTATTTTAGACTTAGCTGACAGTAAAATGTGAACATCCATGAGGCAGATAAACTCTAACACTTGGTTGTGGTGCATTTGCAGTATTTACATTGTGTTTAAGACTCAAATGTATGAACCCGAAACGTAATTACTCCTTGTCTTGTCAAAATGTAAAATACTTGGTTTACATAGAACATTCCAACATTCCTGAAAACTGTTTTCAAGTCAAGGGACTATACATTTAAAGATCCCAGTTCAAGTAACAAAGAGAGAGGATGAGAAATTGTCTGGTTTCCTTCAAATATTTTATTCATTATAAACATTTCTCTAGAGCAGACAATGTATGCCTTACGGGTGAACTGAAGAAGATAGGGATGTGTCAAATGAAAACTTCTCACAGAATATTCAGTGGGAAGTTGGGAATACATATGAATACCAAATTTATCAGTGAAGTATTTGCCTATGCCATCAAATACTCAAGTAATGCTTGAAACTGTCTTATATTTGTTGTCTCAGCATAATTAATGAACAGATTTGAATGATGTAAAGATTAGAGTCCATATGTAAGAAGGTTTAGTAAACAACGGAACTGTTTTCAGTGTACAAATATGCATTAATATTTAAGAGCTATCTTGCCATTATTATGACAAACAATATTTTGTTACGTTATTATATCCAAAGGGGTTGTGGTAATTTCACCATAAATAATAGATCTGCCTCTCCAGCTATTTGTATTCTGCAGACCAAGTTTCTCTAGTGCAAGACTGGGCTTCAATTCATAACATAAAATTAGCTCTTTAATCCTGCAAGGTAGGTTTTAAGATTCCTCTGTTATGGTGATGTAGACCATATCACTTTTCACAAACAAATAATTAATTGACATTGCGTTCACACAGGATTTGCGAATGAAAATGTGGTTGTATTCATCCTATTCTAGGAGACATAGTGAACATACTCCTGTATGCCTTTTACACCTCTTGCAAGACCTATATACAGTGGGCAGATGAAGGTGCTTCTGTTTGAAACATAGTCAATACACATTATTAATAAACTACAAGAGCAATGTGGAAACTTATGGAAAGCAAGGTGAGTTGCAGCAACAACGGTTTTACATTCAAATCAACTCCCTAATCGCTTGTGGTAAATTGTTCCCTCTCTTTCTATTTGTTACTATATTGTGATGGATATTTCTTGATTGTAATTGTAACTGTTAGACACAGGTGTTTCAAGGCTATATTATTGCTTTTTTCAGCTTTGCAATTGACTAGCCAGCACATTGAAGTTTTTTTACTTTGAAATCCACATGGGTGCCTGGAATTGAATTGTTTTCGCTACCCAGTGTATATTGTTCTTGGCTATTTGTCTAGCAGCTCCACTTCCAGTGCACCTGTGGTGGTTTATATTTATTTATAATTTTTGAATACCCGTTAGAACTTTGTTTGAAATTTCTGATTTCGTTCAATAATACTACTGTGTCTGTAGTATTCTCTCTACTAGTAATTTTACAGTGATGTACACTGAACAAAATTATAAACGCAACACTTTTGTTTTTGCCCCCATTCACCATGAGCTGAACTCAAAGATTTAAGTCTTTCTCTATACACAATTTTTGAGTGGCCTTTTATTGTGGCCAGCCTAAGGCACACTTGTGCAAAACGCATGCTATCTGATCAGCATCTTGATATGCCACACCTGTGAGGTAGATGGATTATCTCGGCAAAGGAGAAGTGCTCACTAAAATAGATTTAGACAGATTTGTGAACAATATTTGTGAGAAATATGCCTTTTGTGTACATAGAGAAAGTCTAAGATCTTTGAGTTCAGCTCATGATAAATGGGAGTTATAACAAAAGTGATGCGTTTATAATTTTTTTCAGTGTATTTACATGTAGTACCATAATGAAATATGTATAACATATTTTGAACTAAAATATTTAATGATTGTACAAAATAATGTTTTGAACAATTTACAGCCTGTGCTACAAGTGTATATCGTTTTGCGTATTGTGTCGAGAGTTCAGAAAAATTACATCAAGGTCCTAAAATTAGTGATTGTAAAAATACCTTAAAAATGTGGGTAGAAATATACATACTTTGAATCAATATACACCCACAGTCAAAGTTTTTATTCCACCCCATTTCCCAGTTTTAATTGAAATTCAAGCAGCTCAAGTCCTGTGAATAACCTGAAATGTTACATAGGTAAGTGGTAAACAGCCAAAGGTAAAACAATTGTTTTGGGTTCCAGAAACCATATAAAAATGCTTTATTCACTGAATAAGTAATAGGTTAACAACTTACAGCTGATCTGCAGCAATGGAAGTAAATGAAAACAGCTTCAAGCACAGCTTATCTCTAAATGAAGTAAGCGAATGTCAGTTTCAACTATGAAGAGAAGACTTCGAGCTGCAGGTTTGTCAGGTCGAGTGGCAGTTGAAAAGCCATTAGTAAGGAGGCAAAATAAAAAATAGAGGCTTACCTGGGAGACAAGGCCCTGCCAGTGGACTACTGAACACTGGAAGAAGGTATTATGGACAAGTGAATGTCATTTTTTAAAAATCTTTTGTATTGTACGCTGTCGTGTAGACAAAGGGATGGTTCCTCAGTGTGACACCAACTGTCAGATATGGAGGGGGAAGCATGAAGGTCTGGGTCTCTTTTACTAGATCAATGTCAGCATCTTGCACGGAGTAAGTTGCATGTTGAATCAAAATGGTTACCACAATATTTTGCAGCCCCATGCAAGACCCTCTGGTATACGTCTAGTTGATAAGTTGTTCGTCTTACAGCCAGATAATGACCCAAAATGTAACTCCAGCCTATGTCAGAGTTACCTCAGAAGAAAAAACTTTAACCCCATTGAGCTAGTTTGGGATAAATTGGGTTGAAGGGTGAGAGCAAAGCAACCTAAAAGTGCAACACATTTATGAGAAGTTCTTCAACACTGTTGGGAAGAAACTTCCATTTGAACGGTACCCCAAAAATATTGTTTGTAACCATTTACAGACCTTCACGATATTCTGCAAATTGTATTGATTATTTTGCTAAACTACTCTCTGTTATATCAGTTGATAATAACTTGTTTATTATTACAGGGGATTTTAACATACACATAGATAATAGTAGGGACAATAATGCCAAATAACTTTTTGCACGACTTGACACTTTTAATCTCACACGCAAGGCCACATTCTAGATCGGGTTATCTCAAATGGTCTCGCTATTTCTTCCGTCATGGTTAAAGACATGGCCCTGTGTGAAAATTCCAGTGTCTTTTTTGAATGACTTGTCACACCAAATGTTCCAGTAAACTCTGTATCGCTTAAGAAAAAGTACCTTAATGTGAGTTCCAATGCACAGTTTATGGAAGCCATAGCTATCTCTCCAACAATAAGTGCTGAGTCAGTTTATGTACTCCTTGATCATTTTATTGTTAAAATATTGAATGTCATGGATTGTGTTGCACCAGTAAAGGTAAAGAAAACTATAAGCAAACAGAAAGCACCACGGAGAACCACCATGATGGTAAGCGCTCTGAAAAGTGATTGTAGGAAAGCGGAACATAAATGGAGGAAAACTAATCTTCAGATTCACTATGACATCTCGAAACAAAGCCTTGGTAGCTTCAACAATGAGTTAAGCAGAGACAGACAGCAACATTCATCGGGAACAAGAATATCTATAATACTCGCACTCAATTTGTCACGGTCGACAAGATTACAAACCCAATAAAGCAGATAGCATCAGAACTCATGTTCATTGTGAAACGTAATGAATTTCGTGTTTCTTTAGTGAAAAATTTAAAGTATCAGACAGACCATCAGAACAACATAGGCTAACGAGGACACTGTACCATCACTACGACCACCAATAACTTGGTTATTATGTCGCAATTTACTACAATTGATAAAAAAATCCCTAGAAGAAACAGTTTGACATCTTAAAGCTTCTACATGTTGTCTCGACACACTTCCATCAGATTTTAAAAAAAAATCTCTATAACAATGGAACTGCCGCAAATACTTAATAGCTCTCTGCTATCAATCATTTTGCCAACATCTCTAAAAACAGCTGCCATTAAGCCCCTATTAAAAAAGAAAACACTGGATGCATCTATAATGAACAACTATAGACCTGTATCATGAGAAGGTTGTCTTCAATCAACTCAGTATTTTTGTGACCTCAAGCGGTCTCTTAGACATATTTCATTCAGGCGTCCAACCTCACCACAGAACTGAAACGGCTGAATACTGATTCAGATAAAATAACGGTTTTAGTTCTACTAAATCTCAGTGCAGCATTTGACACTGTAGATCATATAACTCTTATAGATAGGCTGGAAAATTAGGTAGGACTCTCTGGGACAGTCCTTGATTGGTTCAGATCTTATCTAGATGGCCGGAGTTACTTTGTCACCATTGGTAATCATGAATCTGATAGCGTGGCTATGACTTCCAGACTTCCACAGGGATCAGTTCTCAGACCACTAATTCAGTCTCTATATGCTACCTCTTCTACAAATTCTACAGAACAATATCGTTAACTACCACAGCTATGCCGATGATACTCAAATATATATGGCTCTTAAACCAAGCCAGATTATTGTGTTTGGCAACAAAAGTATTAGTAAAGAGCTGGATTCTCGGGCCCTTAAAACCAGGAATCAAGTCCATAGTCTTGGTGTTCTGATAGACGCAGATCTCACATTTAACAGTCACATCAAATCAGTAACCAAAACAGCCTTCTATCATACAAAAATATATCCAGAATCAAAAGCCTGGTGTCCCAAAAATAACAATTGAAGCTCATCCATTCGTTTATCTCTGATAGGGTTGACTACTGTAATGGCCTCATCTGGACTCCCCAAAAAGTCAGTAAAATAGCTGCAGCTCAATCAGAATGCAGCTGCTAGGATGTTATCTAGGACCAAGAGAACAGTGCACATCACTCTGGCACTCGTGTTCTTAAATCTTTGCATTGGCTTCCAGTCAGTTACAGAAAAGATTTTAAAGTGGTACTTCTAGTTTAAAAATCTCTGAATGGTTTAGGACCCAAATACTAAACCATTTCTGATATGTTTGAAGAATATAAACTGAGCAGGGCTCTTAGATCCATGAACTCAGGTCAGCTAGCAGAGCCCAGAGTCTAAAATTAACATGGAGAAGCTGCGTTTAGCAGTTATGCTGTGCACAACTGGAATAAACTACCAGAAGATATTAAACGTGCACCAAACTTATACATTTTTAAATCAAGGCTAAAAACACTTCTCTTTTCACATGCCAATGACTGAGCTCTTAAACTTAACCACACTGTGAGGCTTACAGCTTCCTAAGTTTTGATAACTTAAACTATAACTTAAACTATAGCTTCTTATGTTTTTTATTTGTTTTATAAATTAAATGTTCTTATTCTATGCTTTATAATTATGCTGTATATTACATTTCTCTTTTTGATAAATGTTATCATTAAATGTATATTCTGGTATCTTTTACCAATCATAATGCAAGTTCTGGTGCTATCAGAGGAATTACCTCTTTGTAAATGTTACAATCTCTGTTTTAATTCCTTTGCATATTGTATTTTTATTTTCATTGTAGAGCACATTGAATTGCTTCTATGTATGAATTTTGCTATATCAATAAACGTGCTTGCTTGCATTTACATTTTTAGAATGTCAGAATGAGTTTGTTCGGCTGTTATGTCTGCAAAAGTTGTCAAAACTTTTTTAAACCAAACATTTCCAAAATAGTTTTTTGGCCTCAAATTGTTTTGTGTTATACGCCTTAATATCAGAGTATATTAATTCATCAAACTAAGAATTTAAATGAAAACAGGAAAAATGTTGGTGTTTTAAGCGGTAGTGGACTTCTAATACATCAAATACAGTGTAAGTATAATTTTGATGTACAGTGGATGTCAAACATTTACATATCTTTATAAAAAATGCAGCTTTTGTTCATGTGAAGGCTCAATTCAAGACAGATAATGCTTTTTCATCTTTAAGAAAATGTCAATGCCCTGCTTGCATAAAGCTATGCACAGCATTTATAATGGATTTGTAACTCTGTTCAGATTTAATCAACCGCATTACAAGTCATCTACAAAGGTAATTTGCATTACTTTACAAATATTTAAGGGATTATTCTGATAACCCCAAAAGTTGTCCCTGTACAGGATTTCCTTGAAGGTCCATTGGTTGCCCACTGCAGAGATAGCCATGGTTAATAAATCAAAGGTCGGCGGTTTAAATCTCCAAGCTGACAAGATAATAAAAACAGTCGTCCTTTCCCTGAGCAGGATAGCTAAGCTTAAATGCTCCCAGGTCAAACTGTGAAGCCGTATGGGTTCTTAGCCTACTTACCTGGTAAAAATATATAAATAAATAAAGCATTGTCAGATTATTAGTATACTATCATGATCAACTAAATGACATTTTATTTAGAATTCAATTTTTATCTAAAAAAATATCTATTCATACGTGCGGCAAGAGTACACTTGACATGTCCTCTGATGCACACATCACCAAGCTGTTCTGATCTTATCACAAGTATTTGTCAGAAAAGACATGCCCAGAAGAGTATATATTCTCCACACTCTCCTCTAAGCAATGTACTGGTGAATACTTTGTGGGTGAGTAAACCGTGTGATTAAAACCTAGAGACACCACACTCATCAAGCTTTCGACTAAGGAAATAAATATGCACCCTTTGTTGCCAATAACACCATTCAAATATATAAAAAAGGCAGTAAAATCATGACAGTATGTATGCAACATAGGTTTACATTTTTTAAAGAATTCTTTGACTCTCCGTTTTAAAGGTGTTTTTAAGAACAATTCTTTAACAATTCTTGAGTGTAAACTGCCCTCAAAAGCCACAGTACTTCACTTGTAAATTATAATAGCAAGTCCCTGAGAACAATGATTACATTGATGGAGCGCCAAGATAATCAATGGTGACATTGGCATGTTGGGCCAATCATTAGCACTCCAAAGCAGCTATAATTTCACTACTTGTAATTGAAATGTTATTATTTTCTTTTCCATTTCACAGATTAAATGTCAATATTTTCTGCCACGATAAGTAAGTCTAGGAGACAAATTGGTTAATTTGTGTACAGTTTCAAAACCTTAAACTTGCACAAAAGCTACGCAAATAAAGTGACTAGGTACTTTTATGTGGTAAAATGTTTTGGAACAGGACCATATGCAGCGCTCAGCCACCCTGTTTGCATAATATGTAACAGCCTTTTGACCTATCAATTTACAGACAACATCATGTCCCAGAATAAGCTCCAATCTGATTGGGTATTAGTTTCGTGAGGTCGAGAAACAGTGAGAGTCATAGGCCAAACTGTCACTGTAAGCCATAATAGCGTGTTTCCAGTCAGAGACAATCTATTAGCAGAACAATGTGACCGTAGCATGGTAGCCTAAGCAGATGTCAACTCATTACAGGCTCAACGGACCACCGCGCTAATCTGATTACCAGCAGGGTCAGTGGCAACATGACCATTCCTTGCCATCCTATCATCAGTGACATAAGCTAGTAAACATTAAACATGCAGCCCGCTATGTGGAAGAATAATTTATTATGTATATACAAATTCCATATTAATTAGGCATTTCATTTCAATAAATATGCTTTTACTGTCATCAGTTGTGTTAGGGTTATCAGGACAGAATAAAAAATAAAATAATGCAATATATTTGTTATTGACCTCCTTGTCAAACACGAGATTCATGACTATGATTAAATGCAATAGCACAGTAAATCAGATAAGTGCAATCGCATTTGATCATAAATTTGTTTTCAAATAAGAATGCAAAGGACTTCAAGTGGACTGTATATATATATGTACTTTGGATTACATCTCTAGACTCAGGTTTACTACATGTTTATTTACAAATCTATTACAATTCCAAGGCTGAGTGAGATATGCTTGATTCTCTTACGAATTGATTAAGTGTAACCTTTACATGACATTTTAGCTGATAGCATTTAGATGTTAAGCAGAAAACTATGAAGACAATGTGGACTGCTACAAATTATTATTTTGAGATCACCGATCACTGAGTTTGATTCTTCCTATCCCATGGCTAGTTTGTTCTATTGTAGCTAGTCACCTGGAAAATTATCATTGGGCCAAAATGTATTGTTGCCTATAACAGTTGAATGAAAAGGCAAAACAGGCAGATGTATTTCCTTCCAATATGGCAGTTACTTTGATTCTGTCTTATCCCTCCCCCCCACACCCAACAACAACTTGCTGAGAACACACGAACTCTAGCTCAAAGTCTGTTGTGCTATCTTGCTTTCTGCTAGCTAGATCTTTCTAGATCACTACTGCCGCATCACGCTTGATAAGAGTCTATTGACACAAATAATAGTATTATTCAGATAAAGATGGTTTACATCAGCAATACATTTTTTGTTGTTTTTCAAAGACTTGAAAATGTGAATAGTCAAACTTCACACGTTGAGGTAACCTGGGACAATTTCCACACAAATACCACCTGCGGCCACTGGAGAGTACATAAAGCAGGCATGGGCAAATTTATTTTATCATGTTTGACCTTAAACTTGTTGTAAAGTTAGTATTGGAACCAACAAAATATATGCTGGAGCCAAACATGAAATAGAACTGAAATAATTTCTTGCATTTCTACACATTATACCAGTAATTTCAGGGTCTATGAAAGCTGTTGTGATGTGTTTCTATGTGTAGCTGAGATTGTGTTGATGTTTGAGCCATAATACAATTGATGTTACCTATTACAGACACAGAAATATCAAAGTAGTGAAAACATCCAAAAAACATATAGTATTCAAAGGGTTCACTTGTTTAATTACACGGCAGCAAACATGCTGAATTCCAAGAGCGATGAGCAGAGCAGGAAAAAGTTTGCTCAATATTTTAAAATTGCCCAGGTATACGTGAACTAAAATCAGACCTAGTTTACTTTTAATGTGATTGTTAATAAGTTAATCTGCAGCCCCCTGATGACTGTAGCCCCCTGATGACCAGTACATAATATATGCGGCCCCGACCACTTCCAGGTTGATATAAAGCCTTGCGAAATCAGTGGTGATGTGGGAGGTCAAAGGACGATGCCTATTGACATAATAAGTCTGGTAAAGCACCATCCTAAACATCTCTACCTGACAAACCACTTGCTTTATAAACCACAGCTCTGCACAGTACAGTACTTTGTGGAAGGAGGCATCTGCTAATTTGTGAAGTCACAATTTAGCCTGCATAGTTGGTTACTGAATTAGTAACAGCAACTAAATGTTTCCATGGAACATATTTATTTTGACTGGTTATCAAAATCTCAAACCATATTCTTTTTCATTTAGTATGATGTTTGACTGGCTTGAACAGCTACATTGTTAGTTTTTGTGACTATCAATCATAACAAATGTCACTTTCTGATCCAAAAGACACTGTAGTCTTTGTGTTCATATTAGGGCTGTGAAAGTTAATGCGTTAAGGACTGTCATTAATTATAAATGCTTAACACTGTTAATTTTCTGGTCGCCATTAACACATTCTTTTTGTTTGAGCCTTTGAATCATCCATTTGAGCTTTGAATCATCCATTTTTAGAGCTTGACTTGGGCGAGAGCAGTCCCTTATTGATTTACAACAATGTACGGGTAACTTTATTGGCACTTGTTTTGAAGTTGTCTGGGGCGCATCACATGAACGTTTTTCAACCTACACATTCCTGTTGTGAATTGTGTTTTCTCGCCACTTGTGAATCCTGCCTAACAGCATGTTACCTACGGGTACGGTAGAACACAGTCTGCGTTGTACCAAGATGTTGGAAATGAAACCTACGTAAGTGAAGAAAAGCCATGCCTCCCCTCTCAGACTTTTCTGAAACTGGTCCTGATACGCTATGTGCTCGCGAACCCACCTGTTAATCTTGCGTTTACCCTTTGAAGTTATGCTTATTTTATGTTGTTGCTAGCCTAAGCTAAGCATTGATTTCGTCGCAGTCGCATTTCCACAAAAATATATTATAATAGCAGAATCATCAACTTCCCTGCTTTGCATAAAAATTACAAATCACTCCTGATTACTGTTTCCCTTGCTTCCCCTATGCCTTTGCCTATGTAAGCAACTTGGCTTATTGCATTTGGTTGATTTGGGAAATAATTTAATAAACATAAATATGTTTGGTTGTGGCCAAACACGTATTAGAAAAGCTAATTGTTTCCAGGACCTCACCTGAACTCCATTCTAAACACATTATAGCCTAAAAAACACAGATAGCATAGGTGTGATTCAATGTCTGCAGCTTTTCCGATAGGGTGGCTGATATGTGTTTTATACAGAATCCTAAAACTGTCGTTATTGTATTTCTTGTACATATCCTGTTCTAATGGGTCAACTTGAAAAAAGATTGCTCCTGCACTTCAAATCAAGCACTGTCCATAGTTTACAATAAAACATAATGCACTGCTTTTAAAATAGAAATGTGTCTATTTATACAAATTTGATCACATTCTAAAATTAAAAAAAGGTTTTTGCAATTAAGTGTGAATATTTTAATCTTTTGACAGCACTAGTTAAAACACACACATCACATACCAAAATAATCTTGCATTAGCTTTTTTCTTGGCCAAAGACATACAAGTGCAATGCAAGCAGCCTGAAAATGATCATCAGGAACTTCAGTCCTTTCCAATACTCCTAAAATAGATTTTTTAATGACTATAGTCAAACACTTCAGAAAAATAACTGAATAGGTAGACTAAACAAGCTGGCAAGTCTTGTACCTATCTAGCCCTCTTGCCCATTGCAAAATATTTTCGGACAAGGAAATGTTGTGCCCACATTTTCCTCCTTTGTTGGCATGACACGTTCCTGATGAAAATGTAAATAAAAATCTTTATTTACATATTATTTAAATGTTATTTACATTGAAATATCATGGGAATGTTGTACTGCAAATTGACCCTAAGAATGAAAAATTGTCCTGAGACACACACACACACACACACACACTGAAGCACAGATCCCCTTTAATAAAACATTATTTTCTCATGCCAGGGACAATGGAGGCACAGCTGCTAATTAGAAAGCAATAACAGCTGATTATTCAACCAATTAATTCCATGTCTTGTCTGTAAGTGAAGTCTCTCTGATTGAGCCTCTTGTTTCTAATGTGTGGCCAGTCACTCCGTGATGGTGACACACTTAGTGTGCAAACAAGTTATACAAATTGTGAGCAAATGTGTGGTGATGGGATGTATGTTTCCTCACTGTGGGTGTGTTTGAGTGTGTGAATGTGTAAGTGCTTTGTTTTTGAGCCAAGATATGTAAATCAATGTGCAGCAGCTGACTTTCTTTGTTTAGCCAAGCAGCTAACTAGTTATTTACCTGCAGTTTGGTAGCTTAACTGTTTGGCATTCGTAGTGCATGTTGCAATAACAATCATTTAATACAAGAAGTGGCAACTGTGTTTCAAAGTTATATCAAGTCACTAGAAGGAGATATAATTCATATAAAAGGTGTGCTTCTCATCTTTTTGATTAAAAGTCTCTCTCTTTATTCAACTGTACAAAACATAATAATAAAAATATGTCTAGCCTTTATTTCCCCAAATAAAATGCACAGGTACGTATTTCAAAAATCCACCCGAAATAATCACAATATATACTATAACGCAGCTCCTGAAGGTTGTAACCAGCGAAATGTTTGCCTGTACTGACCCATAAAGCATGCACAGATGCGTATTTTGAAAATACACCAGATAAAGTCTATATAATATAATAAAGAACAGTTTCATTTCATGCTTAATATAACACAACTATTGAAGGTTGTAGCCAGCAAAGTTTTTGTCTATCCGGAACAAATCCTAATGGATGATTTGCTTTGACTGTGACGAGATTCGAATGCGGGATCTATTTGCAGGTCTGCTTCTCAGACTACTATGCTATTTAACAAGGGGTAGTCAGTCAGTCACTCACTTAGTCAGTCAGTCAGTAAGAGACATTCGCTGTTCTTGGCCGGCTCTACTTACGCAGTCTGGCAAAAAGTGGAAAATAAAATGAAGGAGAATATGAAAGAGGAGGAGAATTAACAAGAGAAACTTGAAGATGTATAAGAGGAAGAAAATGAACTGCAGTAGAATGCTGTGGAGGAAAAAGTTGGTCAGTTGTATAGGATGGGAAGAATTAAGAAGAGAAGCGTAAGGAGGTAAAGAAGGATTATAAGGTAAAAAGCACTGAATAAGAACAAGATGGTGAAGAGGAGGAAAGTGAGGATGTCCACAGCTACTTCATTATTCCATCCACATAGACATTCCCCCAACCCTTTAAATAGATTAGTTCATTACCAAGTCTACGGATGCCGTTTGGTCATTTACAAGCGTGGAAAAAGTTGTTTGCTGTCATGTTAGATACAAATGTACTGGTTGCCCTTGCATTACGTATGGATTAGGAAGCGTTGATGTCAGAATGCCATCCAGCTACTGTTTGTTAGCGGATAATTTGCTTGCTAAAAGACAATGTTGTCCAAATAACCTCAAAGCAACTTTTCAGTCTACAAACATATTAGTATTATTGCACTTATCAAATCAAAGTTGTCTTCAGTTAAACATCTCTCCTTCCATGTCTAAAGGTCAGACCACTTATAAATACAGAAATACAATTGCATATTTGTGGATTCATTGGTGTAACTCTATAAAAAATGGTTAACAAGAGAATCTGTGTTGTAGGTCCACCAATCTTTACTGGTGGCAGGACTGACATTGGCAGACATCAACTACCATACCTCCAAATGAACAAAAAAGATCAGGGCTGTGCATTAATTACACTAATGCTGCAGAGGGAACCTGGGCTCCAGCTTTCATTGGTTTTACCCTGATTGAAACAGGAGGTCCATTACAATGGTTTATGGAAAACTATGATGGGTGGCAAGAGCCAAAAGAAGAATGCCTCACTCTGTCCATTAATCTCTCAGTATGACCTCTACTGATCATATTGTGAAGTCTTTTTTCAGCTGAGTTGCAATTAGGAACAAGCAGATTTCCAGGTCATAAAAATCATAGCCTGAAGGCAGAAGATACAGGAAATGAAAAGAATCAGAGAGTTGCAGCTGATTCAGAAGAACCTGACAGGGATTTATTTTTTGGTGTGGACATCACAAAGAAATATTTTGCAACCAGTTTGAGACAATCCTACTTGTTGAGCTGTGTACAGCAACAGCAGGAGTTGTTCGGCAGAATCTAGATCAACAACGTCATCAGTGTTGGTTTCATTTTAATTACAGTAAAGTCTTTGACCTGCAGCATTACATTGTTAATCAGGCTGTAAAGTATACCTAGTTCATTAATAAATTTTTTACAAAAAGGAATTTGCTTTAACTAAATATGAACCAGCAATTCTTGAGAATCCTACAGGGATCCATGAGTCACTGTACGTTCTAAGCCTGTACAGAGAATTGATTGAACATGCCAATACTGAAATGTGCAAGCCCCTCTCAATGTTAAGCTAAAACCACTATGGCTTGTTTGTTGATGTGGAAAATTAGACTATGTAACTTACTGCGTCTGTGGAGCTGGCCATCTGCATCTTTCAACCATATTGATGTGTGTGGCTTCTATGTTCTATGGACTCTTTCATATCTGACTGCTCTTGATTGTGGTTAGATTTTTAATCTAAAGAACAAGGAAGAATGAATAAAAATCAGGAAAGCACTTAAAGCTCTGCTTTAACAAACTGAACACAATGATTAACCTTAGGACATGCAACAGTCCTAAAGGTTTGATGGTCTGTTTGAAATATGTAGTGCTATTTTTACAATCAGAATTAACCTTACACTACTGCTTGTAAGGTTACTAATTTAGTTATGGTGCTAGGTAGCTTGCTGTTTTCCTTTCCAGTAGTTTTAATGATTAATGATTGTCTGCCTTTTATTTATGCTGGCTAGCTATAACATTTGAAATGTAGTTAACCACCGTTCAAAACAAGGCAAAAAGCATCATGTTTACATGTTAGTGCGACTGCTTTGTACCACTGCCAGTAATGCACTCATAAGCAAAATCTTACCAGTAAACACCAAGTTCATAGTTACCTTATTTGTATGACATACTAACAAACAACAACATTAGCACAGATTTATCTGTAGAAATGACTGTTTCCATTGAAAAAGTATTTGACAAGCTAACATAACTCTAATCTGATCACCAGCAAAAAAAGAAAACATGCTTCTTTCCACTAAATCCAGTAGTTCTATGAAAGTTTGTTAGAATAACTGCAAATT
>JACXGJ010001535.1:0-49278 GCA_016801105.1 Esox niger | reverse complement strand
AATAATCAAAGCATTATAACAACAGTAAATACATGTTGAAGTGTAGGCTGTACAGTTGACAGTATAGTACTTGCCACAGATCTCAATAGCGAGCTTCTTAACCTAGTCAAAATAAGCAGTAAATCCCCACTGTTTTGCAAGAAGCAAGGCAAAATTAATAGAATTAACTGATTTGCCGCTTTGGTCTTGTTAACCACCTGCAGTCCAAATGCAATAAGTAAATATATTTTTCAATCCATATTTGAACACATTTCACAAGGCAGGTAAACAAATCCCAATAATATCCACCATGTTTTAATATCTAATATAAGATAATCTCATCTGTGAAATTGTGACAACAAGCAATTTTGCTGATTTTGTAAAGAGAGATAGTGATAGCTTTAGTGTTTTATTCCTTTAGAAAGAGAACTAATCTTGACACCTTGTACATTTATTAAAATTTCAGCTGATATGAATGTTGCTGATAGCCATCCAATGGCTCTATAAGGGCAAATGCAACTACATAGAAAATTTCCTTAAATTGTGAATGGTACAACATGTAGTCTTAGCTAAAAGAAACAAAACAAGACTATGTTTATTTTAAACATCTCACTCACCATTCAATCCACACAGTGACGTAACACTGTGATCTTTTTGGTGTGCAAACAAATAAACCTTGCTCCTCATGGCCAATAATATGTTAAATAAATCTCAATGCCCTAGAACTCTCTCATATATGATACACACCACCTAAGGTGTCCCTTTAAATCCAGTTATGAAGGTGGATGTTTATGACCAACCCGATAATAAACCAAATATATATAGTTAAGTCCTAAAGTATTCATACCAAATTTTGAGTTATAGTGAATTTGGATGTGACCAATAGGTTTCTTCTGGCTGGAAATGACATAAACAAGTGACAAAACATGATACATTGTGCTAATGATACAAATCAATTACATAAGTATTTTTGTTTCCCCAATTTTTCCCAAACATCACGTATCCAAAAAGATTAATGCCCGTTGAAATTATTGCACATTTTTGAGAAGATGCAAGTTTCTATACCATTTATAATGGTCTTTTACTTTCCATTAGAGACCATTAGAGAGCATTTGAATCACCTATAAATTGAGAACAGCTGAACAGCAGTAGTTCTCTACTCAGTTATTAGTCAACTGCAAGTCATGGCTAAAAACAGAAATAGTTTTACATCTCCAGCGCAATGTCTTAGTGTTTTGTCACTTGTTTTTGTGATTTCCAGCCAGAAGAAACCTATTGGTGAAATATAAATTCACTTTAGCTGGGAATACTTTTGAGCTTCACCGTATATCTATATGTGGTTTACTTTTAAGAAAAAAGTTAAAAACACTAAATATTTTTTTAAATATTTGCCATGTTGTTCAACACATCTCCTAAAGGACATGTCGACTCTCTCCATTTATTGCTTTTGAGTTGCTCATGAGAGGATATACTGTATAAGTAATGAAAAACATACCACTATTGTTTGTTGTCCATGTACCACTCTTTCTTGACATATGCCTATTCCACAGTAATTATAGAGAATGGAAACATTTCCTCACCCCATCTGTTTCTGTGGTATGCGTGTAGTGCTTCCCTGAGCAGGGAATCTCAAAGAGCTAATGGCCATATTGGAAAAAAGGAAGTAAGAAAACTCATACAAAACATCTTCGGGCAAAAATACAGACATTTAGATTAATTCATGTTATTTAGGCTTCTGCTAACACGCCAGGCCTATATATGCACTTAAAGAAAAATGCCGCTGTAAAGGTTTTTGACAAGAAACTCACCTAATATTACCTGAGGCCTCTCAGTGCTACACACTGTGTCAAAGTTCACAAAACTCTCAAGCATTTCAGCTGACAGTGAAGGACAGGAATGTCAGGTCAAAGCAGTCTTATAAACATCAAAATAATTAAAATTTTAAAAGGTTAAATCTTCTAGTGTTGTATTATTGAACATTTCTGAAAAGTTTTATGGAAAGGTAATGGAAAAAGACAGACCCACCATGTCAACTGCTTAGTAATTTTACTGGTTTTCCCAAAGAACAAAATGTTAGTTACAGCTAAATTGGTTAAATATGCAAATTGCATCTAAAGTATTGCAAATATGTTGTTAACCATGTCCACTAAGTACATTTTAAGTACTGGCAACTTAATATTTGTATCATACCACTGTCACATCCAGTCCTACACTACATAAGACAAACACAATCGCATTATTTAGCTGTCATCTGTGTCCCATTACGTTGACGTTGTGCTATCTCCATCAGCCTTGGCCTTCTTTGTTAGTTTGCAAGTCATGCTGTTACTCTGTGGTATGATTGCCGACAGCAAAGCTTCACTAAGGCAGAATGCCCATTGTTTAAATGTATGTGCCTATAATTATGTAGGAGTGAGGAAAAGAGGGATGAGGTAATACAGTGTTAATCGTCCTGCCCTAAGGGACTCATACATCTATGGCCACAAATTGGTCCCTGTGGTTAGTTTTACTTCACAATACAGCTAGTGAAAATGGTTTACAAGACCCGGCTGGCCGGTGAGAAAAAGACCATCATCTGTGTTGTGACCATATACAAAAAACCCAATCAACCCAGCAGACTGAATATTCTAAGTTGTGTGGGTGGCAATAGGATTGTCAAAATCTTTAAAAGTAATGTCCATATTAAGGCAGAATCAACAGAAACTGGTCGTTACAGTACCGTGAAGGTTTAGACCTCAAAACAACCTGGTTTAAAACAGGATTGAAAGGATGAGGTGGATGATGTATTTAATAAGTGTTAAATCTTTACAGAGATAGATTCAGAGGTAGATTGTATAGGTCTTATGTACTGTAATTTGATGATCAGCAGACATAACAGTGTTTGGATTAGATCTGCAGTTTCTTATGAGGCACACTGTGTCTTCAACCACTATTTACGTGTAGACAGGGCTGGCCCTAGTCATTTTGTGGCCCCTTATGTGAAAGTCTGCTTCTCTAAACACTACGCTATTTAACAATGGGAAGTCAGTTAGTCAGTCAGACACTCACCCATTTACTCAGTAAGAGACATTCGCTCCGCTTTCGCGGTCCTGCAAAAACAGCCAATTCTGTTTGAGGTTCTCTGCAGATCATTATGGTTATAAATATAATGCTTACTCACAATAATCTAACTTGTGAAGACTATTTTATTAGAATTAATGTATATTAAAATCAATCAAAATCTTAATTGGTACACTTTCTTGTGGCACTTTTGTTGATAATTTTTAGAGGTGTCCTAATTTAGTTAAATATATTTAATAGATTTAAATGCTAATAAAATACTGATATTAAGAAATTACATTAAATACATGGATACATGGAAAAGGCTGAAGATGGCAGTACAATTTTATTTTGGTAATTGGTTATCTAATGCAATTAACCAAATGTCAAATACAAGGTTCTTTCTGTTCCACACACAAAAGTACAGTACAAGTCTTTCACAAGTGTGCTGTTAAATATACCAA
This sequence comes from Esox niger, assembly GCA_016801105.1. NCBI lineage: Eukaryota > Metazoa > Chordata > Actinopteri > Esociformes > Esocidae > Esox > Esox niger. Next base: position 45,796 of record JACXGJ010001535.1, on the reverse strand, counting down.
TTTCCCTAGAGGCACCCTGAGAAAAAAGTAAAACTTTGTTCATTGCTTTAATGACTCCACAAAGTCATAGTCGGCCCAAGATTTTTTTTTTAAGTCATTTTTGATGTAGAAGCACAGTGACTGGTAGCGTGACAACTTTTCTCAGAGGTAATTGACAGCAGTGATTACCACAGCTCAGCTTGTTTCATTGAGCGCTTCCAATAATTCCTAACAAATACATTTGTACTAGTTTTCCTGAGTTTATTTTTGTAAAGTCAAAATGGCCCAGACCTGTTACTATCAGCCATTTGCTGCAATTTTATCAAGTTAGCTTGATTAACTAGAGTTAAAATCACAGCAGATAAGTACAGTATTAGGCAAGTAGCAAAAATAATTATGTGTAAGCCTCCTCTATGCAAATTTTATTTTGTTACAAATAAATACTGGCAAGGTAAGCACACCTCTATAGGAAAGTTATGCAATGCAATTCTAAATGTATTTCTGCAGCACTCCCCCTTTCTCTCAATATTTGGCACTTTAGACTTTAAGAGTAGCTGTGAATGATATGACACAGAGGAGAGTGAGGCAGTGCCAGGTAAAGTGGACTGATTAAAATAGACCATAATCCATTTGGTACCCATGGCCATTTGCAGTGTGGGTCTGTGCAGTGGTATCTGGATATTGTTAAGCTGTAAATCAACACAAGTGTAAGCAAATGTTCATGGATTAAATATTTTTCTTATCAGCTATCAGATTATTTGATTGTTTTGATATTTGGGACACCGTAGGTTTCAAGTGAAGGGCAAGAATTGTATGGATTCAGGTTTTAGTACAGGGGTGTTGTACCTCAACAGGCAAACTGAGCACTTGTTTGGGGCCCTATGGGGTGGGAATTGTTGCAAGTTGACACTAAATACAATTATTATTTATTTAAGCTAATATAAAAAATGTACCCATGATATCGTAGACAATCGTTTCAGACATGATTGCATAGATGTAATACTGTTTGCAAGTAAATATATTAAAAAAATATACATAACATAACTGAATACAAATTTGAGCAGCAAGCTGCCTAGTTAAGCCAGCCATGGAATGTAGGGCTTATATCTTACTTCTCCTCAAAATTGAAGGAAAATAAAAGATTAAACAACACATTTTGCAGAGGCTTACTAGTTTCTTTAATAGTAACACGCCAGAGAATTATGATGATAAAGCTAAAATTTCGCATTGTGATATTGCCACCACTTCAGCTTGTTGTGGCACTGTTTGAACAGACCTACCAGCTAATGTTATGGCGGCTAGCTCAGAAGCTGAAGACATCTTGCCAGAATTGTTCCATCCACAAAGTTTGGATGACCAGACAGTGAGTGAAACAGTCATTCTCTTGGATAGCCCAGATCTTTGGCCAGACAAGCTTTCCAATTATGATAAATGTCAGCTGATCCGATTCAGGGATATTGACCTCCCACTAAATGATGACGTTTTATTGTTAGCAAGAAATACTAGAAGGTAAAAAAAATGAATTTCACTCTCTTATTGTTTCTTATTAGCAAACACTTCACAAATTGAACAAACCTGCCCCTGCCTCTGAATCCTCCACATCTACTCAAATTGAATGAATGGTCACAGGAATAAATTGCATATTGTAGGACACAACATGCATAACAAAGTTAAAAAAGTGTATTTATTAATCTATATTTTGAGTATAAAAGCAGCAATGTTGCCTAGGAAACTATCAGTGCCCTGTGCTACCATTCTAAAGAATTGATGTTAACAACAAGAGCTGACCTACAATAAAACTAAAGAAATTGCTTTGTGTGAATCGGAATTTAGAAGGGGTGCATGAGCTTGATCAAGTGTAAATATGGCTTCCCATATTATTTACACTGCTACATCTGCCTGTTGTGCGGAATTATACTAAAATCAGTCACTTTGCATGTAGTGACATGTGCATTATTTTGTAAAGCTCTAACAATGCTTAAGGATTATATGGAATAGAAGTTGTACTGAGAAGTTGTTGCTGAGAAGCACAGCCATCCATCCACCATCAACAGGGAGTGGGGTTGCATGTTCCTGGCTCTATTTGTTTGTCACGTAGAGCTAGGATTTGCCTGCTGTTCCCTATCAAGCAGAGGGAGATGACAGATTTAGTGTCTGTTGAAGTCTGAGTGAGGACACAGCTTATTCTCTGATCTCCACTTGAGATACTAGTGGTCCTTTTCAAACAGCATTAGAATTCATCTGTCCTAACAAACAATGGGTTTTTTCAAAGGTTCCATGTAGATTGAGCAATATTTTTCATAAAAAACTCCAGCAGCAATATAACAGTATAACTACAAACTTGTTTCCAAAAAAGTCGGGACGCTGTGTAAAATGCAAATAAAAACAGAATGAAATGATGTGCAAATCATGTATCCCGATATTAATTAGAAAATGTACAAAGACAACATATCATGTTGAAACTGACATTTTATTGTTTTTAGAAAAAATCATGTACAAGGCCTTCCCTGAAAAAGACATTGTCTGGATGGCAGCATATGTTGCTCCACAGACTGTATATATTCAGCATTAATGGTGCCTTCACAGGTGTGAAAGTCACCCATTCCATGTGCACTAATGTAACCCCATACCATCACAGATGCTGTTTTTTTAACTGTGCGCAGGAAATTAGCTGGATGGTCCCTATCCTCTTTATTCTGGAGGATGCGGCAATAAATATTTTTTATTTCCCAAAAATTATTTTCTATTTTGATTCATCAGATCACAGGACAGTTTTCCACTTCACCTCAGTCCATCTAAAATGAGCTGTGCCCATAGAAACAATAGAATGTCTCAGTTTCAGCATTTGATGTTGTCTTTGTGCAATTTTCTATTGAATATAGGGTTTGAATGATTTGCACATCATTACATTTTTTTTAATTTTAAGCAGTGTTCCAGCATTTTTGAAAATGGCTGTCACATTTCCGGTAAGCAGAATGCCAGGCACAGAGTTGCCAGAACAACGATGGCTTTAATGAAAAAAAACTAGGACAGGTGAGAAAACAACAGGAATCAGCCAGGCAGGCGAGAAAACAAGACAACGGGCAGGCCAGATAGACAATACCTCGACAAAGGGCTGACCGAACTGGGCAAACTAAATAGGGTGCTAATGAGTGCTAACAACAAACAGATGAAAACAATCAGAATGGACAGGCTTTATTTAAAAACAAAGGAAGATAACCGAACAGAACAGATTACATTCAAGAACAAACACAGAACCAAACCAGAGGGGATTTGTTTTAACACCAAGAGCTTGCAACAAACGTGTTGGTGATCACAGTGACCATTGATTAGCGAGCTTCAGTGCATCACCAGATATAACTGAGGCACCATGCAGGTCAAAAGCAGATTGGGTGGTTTCCTGAGCACAGCTTCAGTAAACCCTAACCCCTACTTCCGTTTGTTGACAATTATCATCATTTTTGATAATGATTTGCTCAAAACTGTGTCTGCTACATTAGGTTAATTGTTGAGTTTTCCCAGAAAACATTGTAGACTATAAACTATGAATATACTATTCAAGAAATCAATCTAATCCACTCAAGATGATTTATTACAAGCTTGTAGGTGATGCAGTTGTTGAAACACATTAAGTGTTCAGCAACATTTGACGTCAGTGTAAATTCAGTGCAAGGCAACGATGTATGACAATGAAATACAGTTCAGGCATCCTTTGGCAATGAAACATGTTACCTCCCCCTGACTTCTACACTGACTATGGGTGTGTCTGTTCTTGACTTAGAGCCTGTCTGACCAGTCTAATTCAGCTACGTCATGCCTGCCTAACCTGTCCTGTCCAATCACATACCACCACTGGAATGCCAGTGCTACACAAGTACTCCTGTAGGGTCTGAATGCAGGTCATGCCTTAATCACCCTAGCTTGGCACATGTGTAGATCACTTTATCTTACAATATGGTGCCGGGAAGCATAGACTGGAATGCGTCCCTAGTTGATAAGAGTGGCTTCTCTTCAGTACTTGTGATCTGTAGGTTGGCTATCCAGTCTCCACTTGCCTAAGTGGTACATTATCAAGATGTATCCTTTGTGCCTACACTGAAACAGACCAGTAATGTAACTGGTTTGTTCATGCCTGCATGAGTACATTCAAAGACACACAGAATTCATCAAAGACTTCCACAAAATCTTCCACAATAATGGTCATGTTTTAATATTATTATATAATTTATGTGGTCTATTTTTTATTCTTTATGAAGTGCTGTTTTCTGAGTGGTCAATTGGGATATGACCAAATGAGTGTTGTGAAGTGAATTGGGAATGATTTGCATGTGATGTGACCTATTAAAAAATCATGGACTATGGTGACAGTTAGACAGCTGTTACTAATTTCTGAAATAATTGACCCACCTCAAACAATTGTAAAAAGGAGGAAAAGAACATGCACAGGAGAGTTGTAGAAATGAATAACATGCTGCCCAACCAAACCAGTTTTACTGTTAGATAACTTTTGCAGTGTCCTTTGTACTTCCATTAATGGAAAATTGGTGGAACTACATGTGATATGAGTCAACTAGTTTCCCCAAAAGCAGTCGCAGGATCCCAGATAGATGTCACTAAACAGACGACTACACATCACCATTGCATCCTGAAGAAAGCACACTGAGGAATTACCATTTAAGAAAGATGGACATGAGGAATTAGACAAACTGACTTACATATCTAAACTGTGTGGGTGGTAATGAAAAGGGGGTTACTAGCATGAAATGTATGTTACATCCTGGAACTTGGTATATTATGGTGTGCTACTTCAATATTATTGTTGTGTTTTAGTCATGGTATTTACATTTTTTATTAGATGTTGTGGTGTAGTGGACAGTCATATTTATAAAGTATTTTGCATAAATATTTTTATCCTTTTATAAAAATATTAATAAAGGCTGTTGATTGAACCTTTTTGTATCTGTGGTTATTTGTCATGGGATCTAATGGTTCCATGGGATCTAATGGTAAAAGAAACACTCAACCTTTGACATTACTTGCTGAATGTAATTAAATATATATATTTTTTATAATCACAAATCAGTGAACAGTACCTTGATTCCCAACTCTTGAGACTTGGGATGGTATGTTTTATGATTCCTCTCCCCTCGTTCAAAGGAATTTGGGTAATGGCCTTGGTCCATGAGAATGTTTTATGAGTCAGTGAAGGAGTATTTAACTGAGTATGTCAACTTTACCACAAGGAGCATTACCATGAGGATCAAGGACTATATTTACTTCTCTTTCACTACCTAGCCTGTTAAGCTAGAAATAGAAACTTTAAAAAAAATAAAAATATTAACTGTTAGTAAACTTTTTGTCCTTTTTGGTACATTTGACTACACCGTTGGCAAAATGGATAAACGATTTTCCTGCATGTAAATGTTTTAAATAAGGTAATCCTACATACAATCAACAATTTTTCTGACTCGTGAAATGCATTTGCATCGTACCTGGTAGTATTTAGTTATTGGAGATGTGGAAGAAAACAATTACTAGGTTATTGATCTTCCACCATATTCTCTCTGAATTGAACTGTTCCTGCTGTATATACCTACACATACTGCAGTTGAGGTGCAGGCCTCCTTACTGTTATACGAATATCCAAACAAACAGCTGGAGGCAGGGCTTTGTCCCAGAGAGTTGCATTTATGTGGAATGATCAGCTAATCCATCCAAATGACATAGAGGTAGATACTAACTCTTTACTAAAGTCTAAACTCTTCAGTAGGTCCAATAATTGAGTTGAGACTGGGCCAAGGGTTTAAAGATGAACGGCAAGGAATTGGATTGACCTAGCACTTTGTTGTCGTTGCCTGACTCCTACTGTCCTCTGGGATACTCAGCGTCAGTCCATATTACGGGCAAGTCATTGGTTTACTCCCACTTTCCCTTGCAGTGCCTCAGAGGGTTCATCACATCATGCCATGCTTTTTTTTGGCAAATTCAAAGTGAATGGGTTTCGTCACTGACCAGATCTGTCTGTGCTCCCCTACACCTCTCAGGTTCACTGATTGTGAATGGATGTGCCACAGATCTAAGGTCAGTCTGGCTGAATTTCATAACTGGTGTCCGGTTGAATCTTGTGTCCAGGTATGCTCACTCAAATTCCCCTCCTTCCCTCTCTCTTGAATTTTTTGTACCTTCATTAAACACTGTGATTAATGAAACCACTGTGTCACTCACATTTATTCCTGAACAGTAGTTATTTTTCTCACCGACATGGCATCTGAACATTTGAATATCTGAATAAACTGTCATCTTTTGTATAGTGCAATTGGTTGGCACATTGTGAAAGGGGGGCGGTAATGTGTGTTTGCTACCAGAGGAGCACTGGTGTGTGCCAAGTATTGGGCGGACGGACCGGGGTGGAGGAAATCTGTTGGTCTCTGACATGGGTTTCATAGGGAGTTCACTAGAGCACAGGGACTCAATTTGATTTTCACTATCCAATTTTAAAGAATAAATTAGGCCATTGAAGCTGTATGGGCTGACTTGTAATTGAGTCTGACCCTGAAAAAGCCATCATGCACAATCCAGGCTTTGTGAGTGGCAATCAGTTATTAATGCAATGTTGCAGTGTTTACTTTCTTTAACATATAACAAGAATAGTATTGAAATATATAAGAAACTTGTAGACATAATGCATATTACATGTAAGATGTGCACATAGTGATATTGGCGATGTTGCTGTTATAGCTGTACAAAATGTACAATCATTTGTCAATAGAGCAAGTAAACTCATAAAACAAATGTACTACTGCACATCAATGTACTTAGTGTAAATTCAGTAAAAGCATCAGGGTTGCTACTACAGCAACTTATTAGTGGGAGAGTGTGTGTCTAGAAATACTACCACGGTGCTTAAAACACAACGCTTATAAACACTGTTTCAGACCAGCTGATGAATATCTCTGGCTCCACCTCACTGCAGGGCTACTAAATTACTTACAGTGAGGGAAAAAATTATTTGATCTCCTGCTGATTTTGTAAAACAAAGAAATGATCAGTCTATAATTGTAATGTTAGGTTTATTTAAACAGTGAGAGACAGAATAACAACACAAAAATCCAGAGAAATGCATGTCAAACATTTTATAGATTGATTTGCATTTTAATGAGGGAAATAAATATTTGACCCTCTCTCAATCAGAAAGATTTCTGTCTACCAGGTGTCTATTAAACAGGTAATGAAGACATATTAAGTGTAAGAGAGTGCTCCTGATCTCAATTTGTTTGTTACCTGTATAAAAGACACCTGTCCACAAAAGCAATAAATCAGTCAGATTCCAAACTCTCCACCAAGGCCAATACTAAAGAGTTGTCCAAGGGTGTCAGGGATTAGATTGTAGACCTACACAAGTCTGGAATGGGCTACAAGACCATCGCCAAGCAGCTTGGTGAGAAGGTGACAACCTTCCCAAATGGAAAAAACACAAAAGAATTGTCGATCACCCTCAGTCTGAGGCTCCATGCATGAACTCACCTCTTGAAGTTGCAATGATCATGAGAACGGTGAGGAATCAGCCCAGAACTACACAGGAGCATCTTGTCAATGATCTCAAGGCAGCGGGGACCAAAGACACCAAAAAAACAATGGGTAACACACTACACCTTAAAGGACTGAAATCCTGTAACACCCGCAATTTCCCCCTGCTCAAAAAAGCACATTTACAGGCTTGTCTGAAGTTTGCCAATGAACCTCTGAATTATTCACAGGAGAAATGGGTGAATGTGTTGTCATCTGATGAGACCAAAATCAAGCTTTTTTCTGCTGAGGGGACAGGACATCTTCAACGCATCAAAGAGACGGTGGACGGAGCCATGTAACTTCAAATCTCGGGTGAGACCTCCTTCCCTCAGAGAGGGCATTGAAAATGAGTCGTGGATGGGTATTTCAGCATGACAAGTACCCAAAACCCACGGCAAAGGAGAGGCTCAAGAAGGAGCACATTAAAGTCCTGGAGTGGCCTAGCCAGTCTCCAGACCTTAATCCCATAGAAAATCTGTGGAGAGAGCTGAAGGTTGGTGTTGCCAAATGTCAGCCTCGAATCCTTAATGATTTGGAGAAGATCCGCAAATGGGAGTGGGACAAAATCCCTCCTGAGATGTGTGCAAACCTGGTGGCCAACTACAAGAAACATCTTACCTCTGATTGCCAACAAGGGTTTTGCCTCTAAGTCATGTTTTGCAGAGGGATCGAATACTTATTTCCCTCATAAAAATGTTGACATGCGTTTTTCTGGATTTTATTGTTGTTATTCTGTCTCTTACAGTTCAAATAAACCTACCATTAAAATTATAGACCGTTCATTTCTTTGTCAGTGTGTAAATGTACAAAATCAGCAGGGAATCAATACTTTTTTCCCTCACTGTAAGCTACTTGCTAAATAAAATCTCATTTAGTCAAGCCCTTTCTTCAGAAAAAAGGGAGCAGATGGCACAGATGCGTTATAACACAGAAGACTGGTCGTAGAGGGTTCTGTGGACACCCACATAGTTGCTGAATACAACCACACTAATGTGAAAAGAAATACACATAATTACATATGAAATGCTTTTCAAAGTGCCACCTGCCATAAACACCATATATAAGTGGAAGCAGACCAGCATGGCACTGAAATCAATACCTTGCAATCAGCTGAAGCACAGCTCTTCAGACAATACTCAGTGAGCTGTTATACCTTCAAGAAGTTTCAAAATTGAAAGCTGAGACAGCACCACCAGAGATTGTTGTCTTCAATAAGCATTGTGATGAGATTTCAAAATAGAGAAGCTAAGTACGCAAGGTGACTAAATAGAATACACATCAAATCAAAGAATGTGTTTATGGATCTGAGTGGTAGGTTTAGGAAAAAAACTGAAAACAAACTCTGTAATTCCCCAAGTATTTTATTTTATGAATTAGTAAATTAAATATAACCAAAGTCTAGAGAACATTACCATCTCTGCAGTTTTCCCAGCAACATATAATCACCAAAACAAGGATTGGGACCTAACAATTGAAGCTACAAGCTATTAAATACATGTATTTGAATCTCTAGTTTCTAAAAAACAAGAAATGTTGCGGTTCTGCTGAACTGTTTTGATTTCAGGTTCTGATGACGCACATAATCTTTGAAAACCATATCAAGGTATTTAAATTGATGTTGCTGCAAAACCTGTAAATACAGTATTGTTCAGCCTTTACAGTGCCTTCAAAAAAGTGCAAGTCACCCATGCCATGGGCACAAATACACCCCCATAACATCACGGATGCTTGGTTTTGCACTGTGCGCTGACAACAACCTGGATGGTCCCTCTCCTCTTTAGCCCGGAGGTTGTGGAATCCATGATTCCCAAAAAGAATTTCAAACTTTGATTTGTCAGACAACAGGACAGTTTTTCACTTTGCCTCAGTCCACCTAAAATGAGCTCAGGCCCAGAGAAGATGCTGGCGTTTCTCGATGTATGTTTTTTTCTGTACATGGTAGAGTTCTTTCTTGCATTTGTGGATGCTGCAATATACTGTTTTCACAGACAATGGTCTTCTGTAGTATTCCTGAACCCTTGCAGTGATGTCGACCCTTACAGAATCGTCTGTTTATCCAATGCCAACTGAGAACCCGAAGATCACAGCCATTCAATACTGGCCTTACTCCTGATTCTCTGAATCTTTTAATGATATTATATACCGTAGATGATGAGATTCCCCAAACTCTTTTCAGTTTTACTTTGTAATATGTTATTCTTGAATTGTGGCACTATTTGCCTGCACAGTCTTTCACAGAGTGGTGAACCCCTCCCCATCCTCACTTTGGACAGACCAAACCTCTTTGGATTGATCTTTTAATACCCAGTGTTACTGACCTGTTACCAATTGACCTAATTAGTTGTGTGATATAACATTACACAATGTTTACAGCTTTTTTTTGCTGGTATCAAATTCAAAGGGAGCATGTTTTATCCAAGAAACAATAACATTTCTGAGTTTCAACATTTGATTTGTTGTCTTTGTAGTACTTTCTATTGAAAACAGGGTTTAAATGATTTGTATATCATTGCAATGTGTTTTCTTTGTTTTTTTCTGTGTCCCAACTTTGCACTATGTAAAATATATCCCTGAAATATTGTTGAGGGGTTAAATTGGGATTTGGGAATTGGAAGAGTAAAATGTTAGACTGTTGGCCAGTGGAAGTACTGGCAAACAGGTCTCATATCAACCATATGTGCAGGGACTCAGCTCCTCTGGTTACAAGGCCTTATTAAAAGTGAAACGATTTCTGGAAAGATTTGCCTTTAGATCATCGTTTACATAAATAACCACTTTTAATACGTTTTCTTTAGACTTTTGATATCTGTTTTTGTGTGTGACTGTCAGCTTTGTGGGACTAAAGCCCCATTTAGAACTGACCAGAATTTCTAACATTTCTAACAACCCAGAGGACAACTTGCTCAGGATAGAATTGTCCAGCTTGCTTAGAGTCGCTTTTTATTCAGCCAGTTATCCATTATAAGCCTCAAGGTTATTTTTGTAGATGTGATGATATCAAAGTGGCCATTTGTAAGACTACAACTATACAAATGCAGAAAATGGATTTTGGGTGAGATGTTATTTTTTCTATTGAGCACTTCACAAATAGTTTGTTATTGTTTGTTCCTTCCCAGCACATTGTTTACTTTGGCCCAGTAGGTGTGTTGTTTCCGTTCCAAATGAATTTAGATAAAAGGGAACTAAATACAGCCCTTCCGAAAGTATTGGAACGGTAATGCAAATTCCTTTGTTTTTGTGTTTAAGATCAAAAGATGAGACAAGAGTTCAGAATTTCAGCTTTCATTTCCTGGTATTCACATCTAGATGTGTAAAACAACTCAGGACATACCACCCTTTCTTTGAACCCACCCATTTTTCAAGTTAGCAAAATTATTGCAACATGTGGTGACAGATGTTTCTTGTTGCCCAGGTGTTGCCTTTTAGGTTAATTGTTCAAACATTCAATAGCTCTGCATGACTAATTTCCATCCTTGGTTTAAACTTATAAAGACGGCATTTCTTGTTAGAAAGGATGGACCAACAGGAAGACCAGAGAGCCGTCTATGGGAGAAATGCAAGCCATTGTCAAGTTGAGAAAAGAAGGATAATCTACCAGGGCCATTAGACAAATATTGGGCATAACAAGCACAACAATTGGGAATGTCCTGAAAACGAAAGAAACTACTGGTGTACTGAGCAACAGACGTTTAACAGGTCGGCTAAGGAAAACAACAGTAGTTGATGACAGAAATATCATGAGAAATCCCCCAAAACATCAGTAAGTGACATCACCAACAACCTCCACAGTGTAGGGGTGAAGGTATCACAATCCATTGTTTGAAGAGGACTCAGAGAGCAGAAATATAGAGGCCCCACCACAAGATGCAAACCACTCATCAGCAGTAAGAATCGGAAGACCAGATTGAAATTTGCAAAGTAGAGATGAGCCGCAAAAGTTCTGGAACACAATCTTATGGACTGATGAGACAAAGATTTATCTCTACCAAAGTGATGGAAAGGCCAAGTGTGGAGAAAGAAAGGAACTGCTTATGATCCGAAGCATTAAAGCTCATCTGTGAAGCATGGGGGAGGCAATGTCATGTCTTGGGCGTGCATGGCTGCTTCTGGAACATGCTCATTAATATTTGTTGATGATGTAACTGATGATTGTAGCAGCAGAATGAATTCAGAAGTGTACAGAAACATTTTGTCTGCCAATTTACGGAGAATTGCATTGAAACTAATCGGGAGGAAGTTTATCATGCAGCAGGACAATGTCCCAAAGCACACTGCCAACAAAACAAAGGACTTCATCAGGGGGAAAAATTGGAATGTTTTAGACTGGCCAAGTAAATCACCTGACCGTAACCCAATAGAGCATGCGTTTCACGTCCTTAAGAGGAGACTGAAGGGAGAAACACCCCAAAACATATAAGAACTTAAAGACTTGTAGGATCTGAGCATTAACAACTACAATATGAATGTATGTTTCATTAGAAGTGAATGTGCCTAGATATTGAGAATAACAGAAAGTTAAGATTCTCCCTGTTGGTTGCGCTCTGGTAACCACAGGAATGTTTACATTGACCATTTGGTGTGGGGGTTAGTGTCTTGGTTTTGCTAGGTAAAGACGCCCCTCAAGGTATTTAACAGCTTGTACCCCACATTACAGTTGAGAGAGTAGAGAGAAACAAAGGGAGTAGGAAAGAGTTTGAGCCTGTAACATCATGTGCTAATAGACTATCAATATGCTGCAGTAAACATTGAATACTCTCTCCCTTGACAACCGAGTACGCAAGTTATTATTACTACCACTATACGACATGGCTGATTTCTAACAGACGCAGGGATAAAATCCTGGAATAGCATCACAAATGAAGAATGCAACAGTTTGATGATGTCGATGGGTCACAGGCAGTTATTGCAAGCAAGGGTTATGCCACCAAATATTGAATGCTGTTTACTTTAATACTATTTGTTCCTTTACATTTTCTCACCTAAAAATGCTGTGGTCTAATACAAACGGTGATATGTCCTAAGTTGTTTAACACATCTACTGTAGATGTGAATACCAGAAAATTAAAGCTGAAATTCTGAACTCTTGTCTCATACTCATCTTTTGATCTTAAACCCAAATGTGACCATCAGTGACCATCAAAAATTAAGGAATTTGCATTGCCTTTCTAATACTTTTTGAGGTGATTGTAAATGCACAATTATTCTATGCAAACTGTAACATCTGCTCTGCGTGGCACAGCGGGTCCCTTTCCTCTCTGTCAGTCCACCTTGCAAGGTGTAGTCTACCACCAGCAGGAGAGTGATGGTAGCAGCGCAGCCCCATGCAGGACGCACCAGTTTCCAATTACTGTTTAGTTAGGTTGAGATTTTGTTGCTCACCCACCGCACCTCACAGATTATTGTTGGTACAGTGGTCTGCAAAAGTTTGTGCAACCATGTTAATTTCCATGATTTTCCTTCGAAGTTTATACCATTTATACGAAGTTTATACCATTTATACGAAGTTTATACCATTTACAGGAAGTGTGCAATAATTGTTCGAACAAAATTAGGCATGTGCATAAATTTAGGCACTGTTGTCATTTTACTGATTTCAAAATCTTTAGAACGAATTATTGGAACTCAAAATTGGTTTGGGAAGTTCAGTGACCCTTGACCTACATACACAGGTGAACCCAATTATGAGAGAGTATTTAAGGGGGGGCAATTGTAAGTTTCCCTCCTCTGTGAATCTTCTCTGAAGAGTAGTGACATGGGAGTCTCAAAAGAACTGTCACATGAACTGAAAACAAGGATTGTTCGCCATCATGAATTAGGGGAAGGATACCGAAAGCTGTCTAAGAGATATCAGTTGTCTGTTTCGACAGTTAGGAACATAGTCAGGAAATGGAAGACCACATGCACAGTTCAAGTTAAGGCTCGAAGTGGCAGACCAAGGAAAATCACGGATAAACAGAAGCGAAGAATGGTTAGAACAGTCAACTATTGCGCGCACATTACACAAGGAGATGCTGTAAACAAGAGTGATGCGGAGGAAGCCTTTTCTCCGCCCACATTACAAACAAAACCGCTTGAGGTATGCTCAAGCACATTTGGACAAGCCGGCTTCCATTTGGAATAAGGTGCTGTGGACAGATGAAACAAAAATTGAGTTATTTGGACATAACAAGGGGCGTCATGCATGGAGGAAAAACAACACAGCATTCCTAGAAAAATTTGCATTGCCTTTCCGTCCATGCTCGGAAACCATCAAACCTGAATGAATTAGAGGTGTTTTGTAGAGAGGAATGGTCCAAAATACCTCCAACCAGAATCCAGACCCTCATAGGAAGCTATAGGAAGCGTTTAGAAGCTGTTATTTCTGCAAAAAGGGGATCTACAAAATATTGAGTTATTTTTTTGATTGTAGTGCCCAAATTTATGCACATGCCTAATTTTGTTCGAACAATCATTGCACACTTCCTGTAAATGGTATAAACTTCGTTTCACTTCTCAAATATCACTGTGTTTGTCTCCTATATGATATATTTAACTGATTTTTTTCATCCTACGGACCAACGATTTATGAAGGAAAATCATGGAAATTAACAAGGTTGCCCAAACTTTTGCAGACCACTGTATGTTAGCTACCGTGCTGGTGTGCCTATTTTCAAACTCCCAAAATAGAATAACTGAAACATTTGATATCATTCACTTACATGCCAGATATGGACCTGAAAAGGTAACAGTTGGGCTATCATATTTCTCCAACAAATAAGCTATACATCGACAAAGCCTTTTATTTTTAAGGCAAACTTTCAATTTCACAATTGTGAAAGCTGACTTACATTGGGTGTTACCCCAACGTTGCTGGCTGGTGCCTAAGACATATTTGGATAGGTTACAGTGGCTTTGGAAAACAAGTAGAACCCATACTTTTCTCCACATTGTGGTGTGGTGTAGACTTTGTTTATAATAAATTGCATTTACCACAGGTGGACACCATTTAAGTTCAAGAAACATCGCAAGGATGATCAATGGAAAAAGGATGCACCTGAACTCAATTTCAAGTGTCATTGGAAAGGGTATGGATACTTGTGTAAATATTATATCTGTTTTTGCGTTATATAAAATGATGTGCTATTGTCTGTAGATTGATGAGAAAAAATTATTTAATTGATTTTTGAATAGGGCTGTATCATAAATAAATGTGGAACAGGGGAAAGGGCCTGAAAACCTTTCGAATGCACTGTAACCAGGCGTATGCATTTTTAAATCATGTCCAATCAATTGAACTTGCCACAGGTTCACTCCCAATCTCTAGTGGAATTTCAAGGAGGAGCAGGACACAGACGGAGAGTACATAAATAAAGGTTCTTTAATCAAAGCTTAAAAGACTCAAAACATAGGACTTATGACATAAAACAACGACATCACACGAAACAATGACCAACACAGAGACAGGCAACTGGGACGACTAAATTGGTTGGTGATAATGGGAAAACGAGAAACAGGCAAGAAGAATAAGGATGCACATGAATGCAATAAACAGAAAGGACACAAAACCCAACATAGGGCCAGAGTAACTACAACTTTAATACACAGAAATTAAAGATTTAACAACCAGCATGTAGCATATACTTGCTTTTCTGCTTCATTTAATCCATGTCAATTTTTGAAAAAAAATATATAAAATGAACATACAAAATGTAATCAGCAACACTAATACACTTGAGAAAATATGAATTGGGAAGTAGATGGATAATCAACATTTTAGCAGACCTCAGGTATTTATGTTTTGTCAAGATTGGGGTTGAATGCAGTCATTTCAAATTCAGAACTGTGGCTAAATGTTGCATCCATATTAGCTAGTTTAAGATTGTTCTCTGGTCAGTAAATGTTATGTTGTTACCTAAATACTTGCATGAAATACAACATTGACATAACACACCGAAGATATCCCAATTGCTACGTTAATCAATGAGGAGATTTACATCTCTGTGGAATTTGAAATATTGACTGTGTGTTAGTTTTTGTGTATCTACTATGTGTATAGCCTTGGTTTTCAATTTTGTTCATTACATTGTGTTCATAATAAATGCTGTAGCTAGCTTGTTATTTGCTTGGCTAACTGCTTGGCTGAATGCAGAATTTTAGAGCAGAGGTCTGAAAATTGGTGAAAAGAACGAACCTTGTTGACTGTCTATTGCAACATTTGATATGCGGAATTTCGGAAACTACAAAAGTAGTTTTATGAGACATAAAACAATATAACTGTAAACATGTCCTTCCCCATTTCCAACAATAACTGTAATTCTGTAAATGCTAGATCTCTTTGAAAAGGTGCATCAATAAACTAACTTTAGTCCAAATCTTTGAATGATGCTTACAGTGGGGAGAGCAATTATTTGATTACTGATTTTGCAGGTTTTCCTACTTACAAAGCATGTAGAAGTCTGTAATTGTTATCATAGGTACACTTCAACTGTGAGAGACTGAATCTAAAACAAAAATCCAGAAAATCATATGGTATGATTTTTAAATAATTAATTGGCATTTAATTGCATGACATAAGTATTTGATACATCAGAAAAGCAGAACTTAATATTTGGTACAGAAACCTTTGTTTGCAATTACAGAGATCATATGTTTCTTGCAGTTCTTGACCAGGTCTGCAGCAGGGATTTTGGCCCACTTCTCCATAGACCCAGATCCAGCAGGTTTCGGGGCTGTCGCTGGGCAATACAGACTTTCAGCTCCTTCCAAAGATTTTCTATTGGGTTCAGGTCTGGAGACTGGCTAGGCCATTCTAGGACCTTGAGATGCTTCTTATGGAGCCACTCCTTAGTTGCCCTGGCTGTGTGTTTCAGGTCGTTGTCAAACTGGAAGACCCAGCCACGACCCATCTTCAATGCTCTCACTGAGGGAAGGAGGTTGTTGGCCAAGATCTCGCGATACATGGCCCCATCCATCCTCCCCTCAATACGGTGCAGTCGTCCTGTCCCCTTTGCAGAAAAGCATCCCCAAAAAATGATGTTTCTACCTTCATGCTTCACTGTTTTTGGGGTTGTACTTCTTCCTCCAAACACAGCAAGTGGAGTTTAGACCAAAAAGCTACATTTTTGTCTCATCAGACCACATGACCTTCTCCCAGTCCTCCTCTGGATCATCCAGATGGTCATTGGCAAACTTCAGACGGGCCTGGACATGCGCTGGCTTGAGCAGGGGGACATTGCTTGTGCTGCAGAATTTCAATCCATGACAGCGTAGTGTGTTACTGATGGTTTTCTTTTAGACTGTGGTCCCAGCTCTCTTCAGGTCATTGACCAGGTCCTGCCGTGTAGTTCTCGGCTGATCTCTCACCTTCCTCATGATCATTGATGCCCCACGAGGTGAGATCTTGCATGGAGCCCCAGACTGAGGGAGATTAACCGTCATTGAACTTCTTCCATTTTCTAATAATTGCGCCAACAGTGGTTGCCTTCTCACCAAGCTGCTTGCCAATTGTCCTGTAGCACATCCCAGCCTTGTGCAGGTCTACAGTTTTATCCCTGATGTTCTTACACAGCTCTCTGGTCTTGGCCATTGTGGAGAGATTGGAGTCTGTTTGATTGAGTGTGTGAATAGGTGTCTTTTATACAGGTAACAAGTTCAAACAGTTGCAGTTAATACAGGTAATGAGTGGAGAACAGGAGGGCTTCTTAAAAAAAGTTTACAGGTCTGTGAGAGCCAGAATTCTCACTGGTTGGTAGGTGATCAAATAGTTATGTCATGCAATAAAATGCAAAATAATTATTTAAAAATCATAAAATGTGACTTTCTGGATTTTTGTTTTAGATTCCGTCTCTCACATTTGAAGTGTACCTATAGTAAAATGTACAGACCTATACATGCTTTGTAAGTAGGAAATTCTTCAAATTCAGCAGTGTCCTCTTAACTGGACTCCCTAAAAAGACTGTAAAACAGCTGCAGCTCATTCAGAATGCAGCTGCTAGAACCAGGACCAAGAGGACCGAGCACATCACTCCGGTTCTTAAATCTTTGCATTGGCTTCTGGTCAGTTACAGAATATATTTTAAAGTGGTGCTTTTAGTTTATAAATCTCTGAATGGTTTAGGATCTGAATGGTTTAGGACCCGAATACATTTCTGATATGTTTGAAGAATATAAAACAAGCAGGGCTCTATGATCCATGAACTCAGGTCAGCTAGTAGAGCCCAGAGTCCAAACAAAACATGGAGAAGCTGCATTTAGCAGTTATGCTGTACACAACTGGGATAAACTACCTGAAGATCTTAGGCATTCACCAAATGTGTCCATTTTTAAATCCAGGCTAAAAACACTTCTCTTTTCACATGCCTATTACTGAGCTTAACCCCACAGTGAGCCTGTTTTTATAACAGCACTGTTTAGTGTTATAATTTTTCTAGCTTTCTATGTTTTATATTCTATTTCTATTTTATTATTCTGTGTTATAGTTTTGCAAGTTCTGGTGCTATCAGAGGAATAACCTCTGTGTAAACTGTTTTTGATTCTATTGCATTATTTCTATTTTCACTGTAAAGCACATTGAATTGCTTCTATGTATGAATTGTGCTATATAAATAAACTTGCTTGCTATTCCTTGTCACAAATATATGACATAAAATATTAAAAACAAAAAAAGTTTGGTGTGGGATAAAAAGCACTATTTTTGAATTTGGATTGATGAATAGATTAAATTAGGAATAGATTTTAAATCCATTACAGACCATTTATAAACACTTATATTGCATTGGTAAAAACAGTGCTATGACTAACCAGTGCTTGCACAAATTGTGAGCCAATAATAACATCCAGTCATTAACCTTTTACAAATACTAAGTTAATATGGACAAAAATGAGTGCAAATGTAAATGATTATTTATACAATCAAATGTCATATAAATCTAATCTTTGAGTAAAAATTCAAAGAAAACCATTATCATCAATAAATAATGATTGTATTCAAAACACGTATGTCACAATTATTGGCACTCCTGGGAAATATTATGAAGCTAATTGATGTACTGTATATTCCAATTATTATTGCACTTTTTAAAGTTTAACTGAATCTTTGGGAACTATTAAGTGGTCATCAATGACGTCCTGTTTCAGTGGGGAATAAACACAGTGACAAACAGTCTAATATTTACTACCTTATTCATCCATCAACATAGCAAGGCCAGGGCCAGAGCAAGGCGAGAGAACACACAAATTAATGAGACAAACAGTTGTTGACCTTTACAAATCAGGCAATGGCAATAAAAAGATGGCTACTTATCTGAAAATCCATTATTAGGGAAACAATTAAAATATGTCAAACAAATTAAAATATGTCAACATGAACTGTGATAAAACTGTCTAAAACAGGGGGGGAAAAAGATCACTGGGATTACACTAGTCTTGTACAGGTGTAGACAACATATTATATATGTCATTTTGATTGGAATTACCAGAGTATTTTATTACTGAAAGTATAGCTTTGGTGTAACATTTTGTTTCTAAGCCTAACAGGTTACATTTCTTGGGACAGCCTGAGCTATGGATAGGCTTGTGGTACCCTTACTGCTGTAATAACAAAGCTTACATATCATTAGAAAAAAATATTGAAACGGCCACAAATGACCTTGTTTCTTTTCTAATAATAGTAAATGTTTAAATATCACAATATACTTGCTTATATCTGTTCCTTTATTCTTGTGAATGTTGTCATTAATAAGATATCAGAAATGTGGTATGCTCATCAACCAAAATGACAACACCAAAGCAGCCAACTTTCCACATGTTGTCAATGTTTGATGCTGTGAAACTTTAATAATACATTTATGATGTCAACAGCAACCTTGTTGTGATTTCTTGATAAGTGAGCACATCAGCTCTGGAGCTCGGATAATTTCTTGCTCAGTCTCGTAATGAAAGGATTTGCAGTGTTTAGCTGTATAACTGGCTAACTAGATAGTTAGCCAGTTATAGTTAGTTAAGCATCTATCTGTTGTTGTGTTGAGTGTGGATATCAGTGGTAGAAAAGTGTCCACACAATTGGTGAAAACAAAATATATTTCAGAAAATATTATTAAATTTTTTCTATATAAATATGAAATCAAATTGAAAGTAACAAGCAGAAGGTCTTACGCCTACCAATAAAATTGAGATCTGCATATGCGGTCAAGTATGAATGTCTGGGCTGAGCAGTTGAATACATTATAAAGTTAAAAGGAATAATAATGATGAATAAATTGTGTGCGCACACTGGCAAGCATGTGTGTCCTTGTTTAAGGGTCAGATGTGTGGAAAGTCAGATACGGCAGCCAGAATTTGCTTTTTAACAATCTATTGTCATAGAATTAGTAGCAGATCCTGTTAGTCCTATTGGTTTCTAATGTGAACTCACTAATGATTCAGCATGGTTGTTTACAAGCTTACATGGTCCAAACTAAAAAACACAGTCCAAAGTTTTTGACTAAACAAAAAGAATGGCACACTAGAATGTGCAAATGTATGTTTACATTCTGAGGGGTTCAATATATGACTGAAAGGAGCAGTAACAAAGAGAAAATTAGGTTAACCACTTAATTAAATGTATCTACATGATTAAATGTTTTTTTTACTGAACTACTAGCATAAATACAAGCATCAATGAATGCAAGACATCTACATTTAATGTTTTATGTAAATATTTTAAAGATTTACTTTACAAAATTGAATGCATGATATATAATCAATTGAAACTTTCTTGCCAATCCACCTCTCAGCCTGCATTTATGTACAGTCTCCTCATATTGGCTTAAGACAACTGCAGTAGTATCCCCAGCCCTAAACCACCCTGGACCAGCTAATACCATTCCTGCCTAATATCTCAAGGCAGGAGGACTAAGAGACAAGTAACGTTATTGTTTAAATGTAGTCTTGTAAATGTTAAGGACAGGATTGTACAATGACAAATTTAAGTAAATGTCACCATTTGCATTTTGATAAAACACAAAAAACCTGAGCAGAGAACACTGTACCTGCTCTACCTGTAAAAGAGAAATACTAATCTTCATATCAGAATTTATCGTTTTGTTGGCCTCTCTTTTACACATGGCAATATTTGATGTATTGCCTGAAAGTGATGTAACCAACTTAGAGGAAACACTTTACACTGATGTTCATGATCCGTTGTCTACACCCAGCAGCCTCATTACAGTTATAATTATGGAAGGAACACAGAGTTTTCATTTTAAAATGTCTCTCAGTAAACAAAAGCTACCGGTTTCCAGCACCTGAGTATTTCACAAGAAATCAAGGCATGAGGAAATTACACCAAATTTGTGAATGAATAACTATGATCAATCAATACTAGTTGTTTTTTCTTTCTATCAGCACTTGAAATCAATATAACATGGCTAATTACATTATTCTCTGACATTAATGGAGCAGACCACTCCCTAAAGAAATGCGTGCGTAAAATCAATCATAAAAAATGTCAGTGTTTCTTAATCCTGGTCCTCAGGCCCCAAAGTGGTGTTTCCATAGTTAAATAAACACAGGAGTAAGACAGACAAACACGTATCTACAACTCCACTGAATAACAAGAATGCAGTGACGTGTACTGTCTGGGTAGCCCAAACACACACACACACACACACACACACACACAAACACATTGTGGTTACCTGTTCACTAAACAATATATCAACATCCTTTTCAAATGGAATTGAAAAACATTTTAAGTGTTTTTGGTTGATATAGCGTAAAATTGTTAACTTACCTAGAAAAAGAATGGTCTGTTTCTTGGCGGCTTTCACCCTGGCACTCTCGTGTTTTGGCGCGCCCTCAGTGTTGTTCGCCCCATCTGCCGTCCCCATGGTTTGCTTAAGGACAAGGATCATTGCCCAGCACATAATCCCCACGCCGACCAGCACCACCATGTACAAAATGAACGCCACGAAGATACTGACCCTGTACATTGTCCATCGCTCCTTCAGGTTGGTGCAAAATGTTAGGTTCTGGACTGGCCCGCTGGCCCGCTCTGGGACGTGGCCCTCCATTCCCGTGGCAAACAGCAGCGGAAGGGCTACAATCACGGAAGTAACCCAGGCGAGGGCGATGAGGACCGCTGTATGCTCTTTGCCCAGGGCCTTGAAGCGGAATGGGTGGCAAATGGCCATGTAGCGTTCGAAACTCAGCGTGGCCACATTCAAGATGGTGGCATAACTGCAGGCCTCAAACAGAAAGTTGTAGATTTTGCAGGAAGCGTCACCTGAGGCGGAGGTGAAGGGGAACCATGTGGCACTGTAGAGCTCCACGGGCATGCCAATGAGGAGGACCAAAAGGTCCGAGCATGCCAAACTCACCATGTGGTCTGTCACGTTCTTCTGCAAGTAGCCATTCCGCTGCAGAACCTGCGTCACCCGTATAGTGATTCCATTACCCACAATGCCGGTGAGCAGGATTAGGCTGTACAGGATGGTGAGAGTCACTTTAATGGCAAAGTTGGGCTCCAGTTCTTTCCAGTCTTTGTCATCGGGTACATCGGCATCATTCATGGTAACAGATGTGTGTTCGTTTCAATTTCCAGATATAGATTTTTATACCCTAGCTTATCAGTTCAGCAGGGTAATAGAACCAAGAGGAAATCTAAGACCACCGGGGAGAGATTTCTTTATCACAGATATAAAAATATGTCTGACTTTCACATCCAAAACTGTGATTGATTCTGAAAATAGATTAACCCAATTGCTGTAACACAAGAAATGTCCTACCATCAACCTTTTGTTTGCCCAGATAAACCAAATGTTTTCTATCAAAGAAGATTAGGATCCCATTAGCCATACCAGACACATTCCTTCTTGTTTCAGCTTCTCCGACACACATGCACACACATTTGTTTAACCGTCAAAGAGGCAGGACTACACACACCTGTCCTGAGGGCTGTGTTGTTTCCATCGGTCTTCCATAGAATTCTTGATAAAGAAAGTGAATTTACTCCATTGCTTGGGCCATGGTCTTAGCTTTTCCCTGACAGCATGCACTGATTTGTTCCTATCTCCTCCCTCCAACCAGTTAAACATTAAACTTCAGAGAAGAGAGAGCACAAGAACCTGTTCTTTTATCAGTGTTCAAGTGTAATATGAACCCTGGCTCTCTTTAAGTGGGTGTGAAGGCGGAACTACACATATCAGTTGTCATACAGAGGTGTGCCCTTCCCAAACATTATCACCTCCCATTTATGTGGATACGATAGTCGTATACAGTATGCAGAGTAGAATATGGGTCAGATCAAGATAAAATACTAAAATTTGTACGTAGGTAAATTAGATTTTCATATGCCCTGTTTGAAAACATAAGCGGTGAAATAAAGTCTCTGTACAGGATATATAGTGACAGAAAGGTTACTTAAAAGTGGAAGTGTAAAACATCAAATGAAGGAAGTTTAATCAGGATAATTGTGCTAGCAAAAAGTGTGCTTATTGTGTAAAACACTCATATTAAAATGAGCTAAAATGTTCACATAAGGTTTACTTCATTTTACAAATATTTTGGGAGAACCATTCACAAATGTATTGCCTGCTGTCTCCTCTAACTTTAATGCATGATATCATTTTATAAGATATAAGTTACCATAAAAGGACATTGAGTATAGAATATTCATAAAATAGGAGGCAAACTAAAAATAAGATATAAACAGTGTTATTTTCATGTTTACAAGTATGTGTTGGCCTATAGGAAGTATTTGTTTATTGACATAATAATGCACTGCTAGAAACTGGTTATCTAACCTTTACCATGGTTCCTGCTGTAAATCAAATAATAATAAAAAATATAATAATATAATTACTAAGGGTTTGATAGCTCTGCTGGTGTTGCTATTTTATCTATGTAGAGCATAGGCTGAGAAAAGCAGGAGAGTTGAGGGTTTAAAGAGAGATACCATTCAACAGAGTGACAATGAAGAAGTATATACCAGGCTACGAGACTCTGAAGAACAGCCAATGCCCTGAGGCTAGAGAGACAACCCACACAAATGATTGGGTATGTTTCCAGTTACCACACACCCGCAATACATTCTTCTCCGCAGCCCCGCCTCTGCCTGCCACGTATTCACCCAAACATTCAGGCGAGAACTAGTTCTGTATTTACAAAGTGTCTCAGAGTAGCATTGTTGATCCAAGATTGCTCATCAAGTCTTCCTTGTCCATGTAATCAACAGACACATCTGCTATTTCAGAACTCTTGGCCTGGGCCTTGCTGGATCCCCTGTTTGAGTTCATTAATCATTATTATTATTGTTAATCTGAAAAAAAAAGTCTGTCAGTTTTAGGTTGGAGCTGTGCTTTGGGTCATTGTCCTGTTTTATGAGGAAATTAGCTCCAGTCAAGTGCCATCCACAGAGTATGGCATGGTGTAGCAAAATGGCGTGATAGCCTTGCTATCATTCCATTTTACACTGTACAAATCTACCCCTTCACCACCACCAAAGCGCCCCCTGACTATCACATCGCCTTCACCATGCTTAACAGATAGTATCAAGCATTCCTCCAACATATGGTCAACGTCTAACAAACATCCTACTTTGTGATCCGAACACCTCAAACTTTGGACAGGTTTGTCTGTCCTAGTGTCTTTGTTCTTTTGCCCATCTAAACTTTTTATTTTTAGTGATCCATCGGAGATATGGCTATTTCTTTGCAACTCTGCCAAGAAGTCAGTATCCTGGAGTTGCCTCTTCACTGTTGACGTTGAGACTATTGGTTTGTGGCTACTATTTAATGAAGTTG
Source organism: Esox niger (assembly GCA_016801105.1). Taxonomy (NCBI): domain Eukaryota; kingdom Metazoa; phylum Chordata; class Actinopteri; order Esociformes; family Esocidae; genus Esox; species Esox niger. The sequence goes on along the minus strand of JACXGJ010001535.1, from coordinate 21,488 downwards.
CCAATTGAGGACCTGTGAGGAGTCTGTTTCTCAAACTAGACACCCTTAATCTATTAGTCGTCAAGCTTAGTTGTGCACCGGGGCCTACCAGTCCTCTTTCTATTCTTGTTCTTTAGTTTTCATGACAATTTCTTGCATGGAATAGTCTTCATTTTTCAGAACAAGTATAAAATGACGTGTTACAGAAGAAAGCTGGTCATTTTGAGCTTGCAACTGAATCCACAATCACTGATGCCCCAGATTCAGAACTAGTCTACAGAAGGACAGTTTTATTCCTTTATTCAGCACAACTAACATAATGCTAACATAATTGCAAGTGTTCTCTAATGATCAATAAGCCTTTTAAAATGATTAACTTGGATTAGCAAACACAACGTGCTACTGGAACACTGATGGTTGCCGATTATGGGCCTCTGCATGCCTTTGTAGATATTCCATGAAAGAATCCGACATTGTCAGTTACAACAGTCATTTCCAACATTAAAAATGCTTTCTTGAAAATAAGGTCATTTCTAAATGGTCCCAAACATTTCCGTGGTAGTGTATGTTGTCAATTAGCAGACACTTATCCAGAGTGAATTCACAAATATATTAATTATTTATATTATTTATATATTTATATTCATATTGGTACCCAGGGGGAATCGAAAATACAACCACTGTTTTGCCCTTGCCATGCTTTTTCAACACATATGATCCTAACACATGCTGTTTTGAATCAAACAATATTTGTACACACAATTATCAGTGTACTGTATACTATTCCTGATGCACATGAAAATATATTAATGTCCATGAGAATATTCCTTATCTGTATGAAAGTATGCAGGTTTTCTGTTGAATCAGCTCTGTATCATTTCACATTAACTATGAGCTGGCTCAAGGCTATTAAGGACCAAACATGCCAAAACATATACCATCAATGATAGGAAACCGTTTTTCCCCATAAAGTATTTCTATTGGAATACATTTGCCCTGGTCAAAGTAGAATCCAAATATCAACCATCCATCACATAATCACATATTATTGAAAAAAAACATATGTAAATTGGTATGATCGTAAAAAAGTCATACGTAAAACATGAAATGTAAGCCTGAAATTAGATCTGTGAACATACAAACACCCTGTTACGATGACGGTGTAATATTTTTTGCTTGTATGATTCTAGTTTTACAATTCTAAAATACAGCATCACGATCTGGAGTTTGGGCAGTCTCATTCTCCCAAAAAACATAACTAAAACTTTCCGGGATGAGTGCAAATATAACAAGCAGGGGCAGTGTGAACAACATGGAACTAGAAATATTTATTCTGCAAGATTTCAATGTAAAAGTTTCTTTCTTTCTGCATGCATACTTTATGCTGATTTTCATGTGCATTACTGCTCCCTTTTTGTGCATAAGTTTAATGTATAATAAAAATCACGTAAACTTATAAATGTTATTATTGTGTAGGTCTACACACTTTCCAAATATTCAAGCAGTGTTGCTTTATGCGTCTTATGAGTTGTTGCTGTACAATGAGAGTTGGTTAAAATACAAAATAACTCAAACGAAATGTTAAGCAATTACTGCAGACATTCTAGGCCACATACATTTTTACTTTCAAAGATCTAATTTCACGTTTCATGTTTTACGCCTAAACTTTTGTACGATCATACCAATAAACGAATGTATTTTCTTACGATCGCAACAGTACGTACGATATCTAACTCCATATTACTGTTCACACATATGCGGTCCCTCAAAAGATGAATGGCGTTCCACTATAAACTGACACGGTCATATTTATAATTAAATACTTAATTGTATAAAATCTTATTCTTGAGATAAATGCAGAATTCGTCTTATACTAGACTGACACATAGATATTATGTAGTATTTACCATTCAATTATAAAATTACAAAAATCCCTACTTTGACCAGTGCAAATGTATGCCAGTTAGACTATAGAAAAACCGAAAGCAGTCTTTGAATGGTCTTATAGGGGTTCTGATTGAGATAACAAGTTGAATTCAATGCCAGTGCACAGGCCCAAACCGAGAGACTTTTGGGGAAATACGATCGCTTAAATTATCTGGACCTAGGTACGGGGAGCTGAAATGTATCCATTTCAATGCAAAGACTCCGGGGACAGACTAGCAAAAATGAGCCGTTCATAGCCAATTCACTTGGGGAAAATATTATTGTTTTTCCAAAAACTCCATAATCCTCGTTTTTTTCAATACCTTATTCATGTCACCTACGCACAAATGATTCATGTGCTTAAACTAGGAATAGTGATTGGCAACATGGGGACAAGCCAAGGATCTAAAACAGCACTCAGAGTTTTCACAATCTGATTCTCTGATGCTCTGGGCTTGATTGCTACGGGCTTGATTGTTAAGCTAATGAGGGGGCAGAACTTTAAGGATATGGAAATACAAAAACTAACAAATACAGAAATAATAGAACAAATAAATATATACAGAAATATAATAATATCGAAACTAATATAAATTAAATATATACAGAAATGAATTATAATTAATGATAAAGTAACTGAATGAATAGGAAAAATATATTGATTGATACATTTATTTATTTATCTATTTATTTCAGGTTTGATCCTCGATACAAGGCAGGAAGTGAATCCGACATTTTGATTTAACGCAGAAAATGTGACTGCATCTACCCCAGAAAAATGTGGGCTACAATCATGTCTGCATTCTAAGCGTATTTTGGAGTTTTATGTTGGTTTAAAGGACTTTTTCTATGTGACTTTACGTCGTCAACTGTGTTTTCAAGATGTGGTGCGGTTAGTTAATATGTAAAATATTGTAACGTCTGGGTGAAGGAACAAAGCCTAGTCAGGCAGGTGCACACTCAAATCATTTCAGTTTGTTTACAATAATTACCCTATCTCTTCATTTTTAGCCCTTGTATCTTTTCATAATAATCTGTCATTATGTTTTGCAATTGCCCTGATTGTCAATATCTCTGTAAAACACTATTTGAATGTATAATGACAAGATCCTTCATGCATTGGACAAGACAGCTGAAAAGAGCACATTACATGCTTGTGGCCGTGGGGGAGGCTCTGATTGCCCTGCAGGAGCATAGACATATCCTGGGTTCTCTGCTTGATGTTGTGACACTGTACCAGAGTGGTCTAGTTTACTTCAAACAGCTAAAAGGCTCTCAAGGCCTTGTCATTATTATACAAGGGAGAATTTTAAGCTCAAGGGGGACAATGGACATGCAGTTACATGGTTATAATTTGAGTCATGGGAACTGGCCTCTATCTTGAAAAAATAAAATGTTACAGAAAAGGACAATGGTAGCATTTGAAATTGATTAAAAGTCATTTTAAAATATCCAAAGTTCCTGCTAGGTTTTCAATAGGTAATGTTGTAAGGAAGGGAAAATGTGATGTGAACTTGTGTTGTCTGTTTATGTGCTGGTAGCGTGATTGATAGATAAGGACATATAGACTGCATTCTGTAAGTATTCAGAGCCCCTTTTCCACATTTTATGTTAAAGCCTTATTCTCAAATGTATTAAATAGATTTTTCCTCACCAGTCCACACACAACACCCCATTATCAACAAGTAAAATACATCTAAATATATTGGCAAATGTCTTAAAAAAACAGGCACTGGCTCCTTTACACAAGTATTCAGGCCCTGATACTGAGTACTTAATTGAAGCACCTTTGCAAATCGCAGTCTTGAGATTTTCCCCATTCTTCTCTTTAGATACTCTCAAGCTCTGTCAGGTTGGATGGAGAACATCACTGCCCAGTTATTTTCAGGTCTCTCAAGAGATATTTGGTTTCAAGGGCATTCACATAATTCTCCCAAAGTCAGTCCTGCATTGTCTTGGCTGCGTGCTTAGGGTCATTGCCTTGTTGGACGGTACACACTGTGTTGCTGCCATTGCTGAAACAGTATTGCAATTGGAGGTCAGAAAAACTTTGAAAACACTGATGGTCGATTTTTTTTTGTGGTATGAATCACAACAGCCCCTATACTCAAAGCTGACTTAAAAAAAAGTTGTCCAAAAAAGCAAGTGAAGCACTTGCAGTGTACAGACATCTGTGCGACCAACTGTTAGCATGGCTAATGAAATTATTATTCTGCCCACCAATGCCAAGATCAATACCACACATCTCTATCATGTTATGTAGCCATATTGAGCACTGCAAAAACACTACAGTTCAAACATTTACGGTCACTTAGAAATGTCCTTGTTGATGAAAGAAATATATATTCCTGTCCATTAAAATGTTAAATTAATCAGAAACACAGTGTAAACATTGTTAATGTTGTAAATGACTATTGTCGCTGGGAATTCTAGCTGGATTTAACTGGATTATCAAAAGAATATCTACATAGGCATCCAGAGGCCCGTTATCAGCAACCAACAATCCAGAAATGGGATTTAAAAGAAGAGAGGCATTTCTATGTGACCCCAAACTTTTGAATGATAGTGTATATAAACAGAAAATGCACATCTTCGCAAAACACCCATATTTGGCATACAGTCATGGTACGTTCAGTATACTTCTACTGTAACATTAGCACATTGACAAATGAAAACTAGCTAATAATGTCACCAATTGCAGCCATGTGTTGGAATGGTTTCCGATTTGATAGCTTTGCATTCCCAATCTTTTTTTCTGCAGGTCCCTAAAGCACTGCAAAATTTGCTCTGCAAACAGTACTCTTTGGTGCATCCTGAACATGGGAAACAAATGAAACATTCTTCTTCCTTAAATCTTATTTTTGGGAAAGATAAACAACTGTAAAATGCTTTTACAGCCTAAAACCGTTTAACAACAAGACATTCTCATTATTACCAGTAACTAGCTAGTGTGACCAGGTGGGAAGGGCTCATGGCACAAAGGGAAAGGGATAGTCCAATCCTTACAGGAACGGTACTACCCTTCACACTAGCTAGCCATTAGCTGTTGCTGATTTCCAAAGATGTTATGGCAACTGATTTGTGTGGAATACAAATGAGGGCAGAATATAAAGCATAAACAAAGTAGATAATTGAACACAGTAATAATGAAGTAAACATTTGTAATCCTGAATTAGGGAAAATTTATCTGAAGGATTCAGCAAATCACATGATTATATTTTCAGATACAGCGCAATGGACAGAGCAATAATATTGACTTTTCTATGCTGCCTTCATCTTCTGTAGTACAAATGTAAATTATATTCTCTATGAATATTGCAGTTTTCACTGCATGTTTTAGCTTTAGGTAGGGCAAAATATGTTGCAACTGTAAATGTAGGAAAACAGCACCCTGATACTCCAGGAGAAAAAATGTCATTCACATCAGTAATATTGTGGCAAGAGAAACAAAATCACCAATCTGGTGTAAGCACAAAGTATTATTTCAACTCATCCCTTCATCAGCTTCAGACCTCATAACTACATTATACCCCAAATGGTCAAATCATGATGATACTCTGTGGGAGCTATATTTGTATGATATTTATTCTGTAATGCTAATTGTTGCAATTCTGCAGTTGGGACAGAAAACAAAAGTAGACTCTGGGGAAAGGGATTTTCAAGACCAAACAACTCATTGTTGTGTGATTTAGATATTCCTTTAGGTCAGAGCCTCCCAAATTGTGCCTGCTTTGGCCCGCCAGAAGGTTCCATGTCAGATGTATTTTTTATTAATTTAATCAGGGTGTCAATTTACATTTTCATTTTTTTAAGATAAATATTGTAGCTGCTACAAAGCTTTTATAAATGGTAGCTACTAGACATTATCACTTCTATCTTGACGGTGACGTGACGGACTGCTCCGCCATCTCCCGCATTTTGTATCTTTCCAATTGCCATGAACTCCTCCTGGTCCCCTTCATTTGTCTTGTCTCCAATTGTCTCTCACGCCAGGTCCCAATGAGGTCATTAGTATGTGTTTAAATGTTTCTCCTCTGCTCCCCTCATTTGTCAGTCATTGTTCAATGTCACTGTGTGTTCTGATGCGTGCGGTGAGTTATGTTCTAGTTTATTATTTACGTCAAACCCTTTATCAAGTGGTCAGTGTTTTTCGGTTCTGTTGTTTTGTGTTTGTTAAATAAATAGTGCACCGACCTCTACCCCTGCCTGCGCCTGGTCCGTTAATCCCCACAATGTCACATCAGGACATCTGTGCGACTCACCTGTAGCCGCTAGTAAACTCTGTCAGAGAATTTGGGAATTTATTAAAGAGCTGGGAGCCGAGATGGTGTCTCTGGGAATCTAAGTGTCGGTTATAGCCTGAGGGCTTATGAATTCTGTTCCAGGTAGTGCCACTAAGTTAACGAGATGTCCTTCTTTTTGTTTAAGTTTCTAAGTTTATTCATGTCATCTTTAGGCTAATCATGGATGACTTTGTTTTATTAGTGGCACCCTCTACATTGGGTTAGCTAATATCTAGATATGCTAGTTCAATTCATACCACTTAGGCTCATTGGTTAGTTATGGTGCTCTTTAGAAAACAAAACAAAAGTTGTAACATTTACAACCATTTGCCACTATATGGACATCAATTGTTTCAAAGATTGACAGTAAATAGATTTGCCATGTAACTTATTTTTAAGATCAATGGCTATTTCTAATTTGTAATGCTGTAATTGTATTTTATCACATAATGGACGGATAATACCGATTTGCAGAAAAAATGTATATATTTTATTCACTTTGACTTACATATAACATTGTATACTTGACGGAATCGAATAGCAGCAAATTAATTGTTCGAACTGAAGATATTTTACCAACCCCCATTGCACAAAAACTGTGTAGAATTGCAAGGAATTAACTTAAAGTTGACTTAAATAACTTAAACTTGAAGAACAAAAAAACTCAACTAAGCATGATGTAGTGTAATGTGTTTTGGAAGGTTTGTGAAGCTGCCGGGTTGTCTGGTGTCTCAACTCAATGGGAAATCCTAATCTCACACCAATGGGTCAATTTGCATCCTGAAAGGAACAGGCATACACAATGGATCACGGTTGCCCCATCTGCTTAGACTAACCAGGTGTGAGGATGGACAATCAACAAAGTAGACATATGACTTCCATTGGATTAACTGCACTGATGTTTCATCTTTTAATGTGTGTCCCATAAAGTGATGAACTCTCCAATAGGATTCAATGCTGTACATGTTACGTATCATTCATTACAGGTAAATATTTACCAGGTGAAGAATCCTGCAGGACTGGCTGCCTAGCTTTGGATGGTGCTAATTGAATATATGTAAATGCATAAATGCCAGTTATTTTGTTTTCATTGTTTTAGCCAAAGTGAAGTGATCCTATTATAGATGGAATCAGCCTATCTGGGTGGGATAAATAGTTGACTTAGTTCTGGGAGTCTCTCTTTAACAGAAGCTCCTTGCACACTTTCCTGCTATAGTGTCTTAAATACTTATGTTATAATTAGTTGACCATTGGGCTAGTTGGGAGGATGTTGAATCGTGTTGGTATGTAACTATGTTTTGAATTGTATTACTTGATTGGAATAAATTGTGTTACATTGGAATATAGATTACGACGGCATTCCTTGTTAATCTCCATACTCAAGCTCGTCAGGCTGCTTGCAATTACACACCCATACGTCTAAGCGACCAGACTTGGAGTGCCTGAGTCCTGGAATTCTCTAAGCAGTTTGGTTAGGCCCAGGAACATATGATGTTCTGAGGCATCACTGAACTGTTGGGCATAATTGACTTTCTTTTAGACCCAGGAACACACAATTTTACTGTGTGGTTCGTGTTAAATGACCTTATGGGCGCTTATGATAACTGATTGGCACATTCACATACATAAATCAAAGTGACCAGACCGATTGTCACTGAGTTCCGGGTTGCTACACCTCCTTTGTCTTCTGGACTTGACTGATGAGGAGCATTGAGAATAACGTAGGCCATGAAACATGCATTCATTTAAATGTTTGGTTTGTGACAAGAGATTAGTCAACTTTAATAAGAACATAAAGCATATCATGGTCATTGAGGTGTGCGTATGTTTACAAACAATATGGAGTCAGATTATTAGATATCAAATGATCACTCAGGTCAACGATTCTCGTTTCTGCAATAATATTCCTACTTGTCCACTCAGTAGCATTAAAAGGGTTTTACCTTATTCCTTACTACAATAATGTGTATTCGCTTTCATGCTGTTTGATAACAATTTGATAAATTTTTGTGATTTTAGAATTGTCTATCCTTTTTACATAGTCTTTTTACCTTTTACATTATCTTTTATGTTTCTCTATAGGCTACATAACATCGTGTATGTTCAGCCAATGGCCCAACAGTCAGGTTATATGTATTTTGGTGCACAAAGCAAAAACGCTTGGGCACCTCTGCTTCATGTAGTCTTGCATGGGGCTGGTGGGAGTACAATTTGACCTGTCGATTTCTCTGCTCATCGGAATATTTGTAAAACAGAGAAAGATAAAAATAACCACAAAGGAAAATAAGATATCTATACAGAAATGTACATGATTATAGAATTTGTCAGCAGACTGTGTTGAGAAGTCATAAAGACTCCGTAAGTACAGTGGATATAAGTCTACACACCCCTGTTAAAATGCCAGGTTTTTGCGATGTAAAAGGTGAATCAGGTCAGAATGTTTTCCACTTTTAATGTGACCTATAATGTGAGCAATTAAGTTGAAAAACAAACTGAAATCTTCAAAGGGGAAAAATAAAATAAAAAAATCTTACAATAGCCTGGTTGCAAAAGTGTCTCTAATTTTTTTACCTCACAAACACCTGGCACTTTTTATATCCACTGTAGATGGTAAATTCAGTGAGAATTCACTTCAGGTTAATTATAAACACTGGCTTTTTTCGCACTGCCTTAAAGATCATTTCACAGACCTTCATGACATTTATCCCTTATTGCCATTTTGCCCTCAATTGTGGTTTCACAGAGACAGCCATGAACGTTTCGCAATAGTGGAGAAAGGAGTATAATGTTCCACCTATTTTCCAAACCAGATAACGTCTAATGCGGGAGGTTAAATCTGAAATCAGACAACAAAATATAATAATAACCTTCTCCAGTAACAAACATATTGTTTGGAAAGGTTGTGTTCACAGCCACAAAAGTTTGAAAAAGAGGCATCACCTTTCTCACTGTTGGCTGGTGGAATGTGGTGCAGGGGAATGAGAGGTTAGGTGGAGAAGACATGGGGTGTTTAGTTCCTTCCTAAGGCCAATATTCTTTTCAGGTGCCTTTTGCAAGTTATCCCCTCATGTTGACTTTGTTGTGATATAGAGTAAATGCTTTGATAAATAAACATCTATAAATGCTATATACAGTCATTTTACCCTGTACTGCACATTTTCTACCTGACCAGTGCTCACAAAGCAAAAGCCTGTTAAAGCACAAGCTCATAACCTCCTGTTGCACTTTCAGTGGACCAACATGGGATTATGTTACAATAAATTAATCTACTTCTGTATGTCATTGAATATCTTTTCATCCAGGCATGCCTACGGCTCTATGGCAGGTACCTGATCTCTGTTGTTAGTAGCTATTTGGTCTTGAGGCAAAATGTGATGACTCAAATTTCAAGTGATCACAGGTCCCTTAAAAGAAGAACAATAATATTGTATATGAGACTTTGGGGACTGAAGGGTTTTGGGAGGTGAAACTCAATCTGGTCCTTTTTTTACTGAGATTTGAACCCCAGCGCCTGGGAAACATTTGACAAAAGGGTTAGAACAACAGAGAAGCGAGGAGAATGTTTTTGAATTGAATATCCTTGTGTTTTTGGAAAGTTCCATCAGCAAAAGATCTTGATACTTTACTTATACTTTTATGTTCCTGCATTTCCGGGTCAACTCTATAAATCCTATGGGATTCCTATGAAACCTGCAGTATAATGATGATATATATTTGAAGCTAGGGAAGATAAATCCCTGCCCTGTTATGAAAATCTTCTGTATCAAACAGTATAACAAATGATAACTTATGTCAAATTTGCTAATTTTGGTTCACCAATACCCTGTGCTCAGCCCAGTCCATTCAGAAACCAGCTTGATTTAAAACGCTGCCCCATGGTGTGGCCCTAGTTAGTGGTCATATGCTACAGTGGGGAGAACAAGTATTTGACTCACTGCCGATTTTGCAGGTTGTCCTACTTACAAAGCATGTAGAGGTCTGTAATTTTTTACCATAGGTACACTTCAACTGTGAGAGACGGAATCAAAAAAAATTCCAGAAAATCACATTGTATCACATCTTTATAATTAATTTGCATTTTAACTGCATCTCACCTCGTGGGGCATCAATGATCATGAGGAAGGTGAGGGATCAGCCCAGAACTACATGGCAGGACCTGGTCAATGATCTGAAGAGAGCTATGACCACAGTCTCAAACAAAACCATTAGTAACACATTACGCCGTCATGGAATAAAATCCTGCAGCGCACACAAGGTCCCCCTGCGCAAACCAGCGCATGTCAAGACCCGTTTGAAGTTTGCCAATGACCATCTGGATGATCAGAGGAGGAATGGGCGGTCATGTGGTCGGATTAGACAAGAATAGAGATTTTTGGTCTAAACTCCACTCACCATGTTTGGAGGAAGAAGAAGGATGAGTACAACCCCAAGAACACCATCCCAACTGTGAAGCATGGAAGTGGAAAAAACTAATTCTGCAAAGGGGACAGGACGACTGCATCATATTGAGGGGAGCATGGATGGGGCCATGTATCGCGAGATCTTGGCCAACAACCTTATTTCCTCAGTAAGAGCATTGAAATGGGTTGCTGCTGGGTCTTCCAGCATGACAACAACTCAAAACACACAACCAGGGCAACTAAAAAGTGGCTCCGTAAGAAGCATCTCAAGGTCCTGGAGTGGCCTAGCCAGTCTCCAGACCTGAACCCAATAGAAAGTCTGTATTGCCCAGCAACAGCACAAAACCTGAAGGATCTGGAGAAGGTCCGTTCAGTTGTGGAGATTATGTGCAGTCTGAAAACCAGGTAACTGATTCAGAAAGATCTTTAACTGGTACCTGGGTTTCTATTGAGCTGGTTAAGGCTGTTGAGAAATGTTATCTCATTGTGAAAATATTAGAATTCTGGGATTTCACCAGGACATCAGATTACATGAGAACATTCCTGAAGCACAAGCAGGAAGCTAGTGGCTTCCCGCCATTTGTGGTTGACAATGATGCTAAAGACCAGTATATCCGTGAATAGCATGAAAAGAAGGGTGTGCAGCTTGACAAGGAAAACATTGTAAAAAAAAAAATCATTTAATCTTCTTCCGCTTATCCATTGTCGTGTCGTGGGGGCAGCAGCTCCAGAAGGGGACTCCAAACTTCCCATACACGAGTTACATTTTCCAGCTCTGACTGGGTGATCCCAAGGCGTTCCAGGCCAGTGTCGAAATGTAATCTCTCTACCTAGTCCTGGGCCTACCCAGAGGTCTCCGCCCAGCTTGACGTGCCTGGAACACCTCCCTAGGGAGACGTCCTGGGGGCATCCTTACCAGACAAACCACATCAACTGGCTCCTTTAAATGCAAAGGAGCAGATGCTCTACTCCGAGTTCCTCACGGATTACTTAGCTTCTCACCCTATCTCTAAGGGAGACGCCAGCCACCCTTCTGAGAAAACTCATTTTAGCCACTTATACCCGCGATCTAGTTCTTTTTGTCATGACCCAGCCTTCATAACCATAGGTGAGGGTAGGAACGAAAATTAAACGGTATATCGAGAGCTTTGCCTTCTGGTTCAGCTCCCTTTTTGTCACAACAGTGCGGTAAAGCGGATGCAATACTGCCCCCACTGCTCTGATTCTCTGGCCAATCGACCGCTCCATTTTTCCCTCACTCGCGAACAAGACCCTGAGATACTTGAACTCCTTTGCTTGGGATAAAACCAAATTCCCTACCCAGAGGAGGCACTCCATTGGTTTCCTGCTGAGAACCATGGCCTCAGATTTAGAGGTGCTAATCCTCATCCCAACCGCTTCCCCAGTGAGTGTTGGAGGTCACAGACCGATGAAGCCATCACGACCACATCATTTGCAAAAAGCAGCGAGGAGATCCCCAGCCCACCGAACTGTAAACCCTCCCCACCTTGACTGCCCCACAATAACAACAAGTGTCCTGGGCCTACCCCGAGTTCTCCTTCCATCTGGACATGCCTGGAACACATCCCTAGGGAGACATCCTGGGGGCATCCCCAACCAGATGCCCGAACCACCTCAACTGGCTCCTTTCGATGCAAAAGAACAGCGGTTCTACTCCAAGTTCCTCACGGATGACTGAGATTCTCTGACCCCAGCCACCCTTCTGAGAAGACCCATTACAGCCGCTTGTACCCACAATCTAGTTCTTTCGGTCATGACCCAGCATTCATGACCATAGATGAGGGTAGGAACGAAAATTGACCGGTTTATCGAGAGCTTTGCCTTCTGGCACAGCTCTCTTTTCGTCACAACAGTGCGGTAAAGCAAATGCAATACCACCCCCGCTGCTCCGATTCTCCAGCCAATCTCCCGATTCATATTCTCCTCACTCGCGAACAAGACCCTGGGATACTTGAACTCCTTTACTTAGGGTAATGCCTCATTCCCTACCCGGAGGAGGCACTCCATTGGTGGCACTCCAGTGCTATTCCTCATCTCAAACACTTCACACTTGACTGCAAACCGGTCCAGTGAGTGCTGGAAGTCAAAGACAAATGATGCCATCAGGACCACATCATCTGCAAAAAGCAGCAATGACATCCCCAGCCCACCGAACTGCTACCCCTCCCCACCCCGACTACGCCTCGGTCAGGGAGGCCGTTCCTCCCTATCACGCCTCTCCGAGTGTCTCCATCATTGTCCAAGTGCGCGTTAAAGTCCCCCAGCAGGGAGGCCATCTTCTTCGTCTTTTTCTTAAATGCAGTTTGATAATGCTGACATTGTTTTCTCCAAAGAAATTCAGAATATCTCCTGGGTTTATTAATGTTGGCAACCACTATATGATGAAATGTTGATGGGGAGGGACATTACTTTTATAGAAGGTCTACCGACATTGCTGTGTGAGTGTGCTGTATGACAGTCTGCTACCGATTCAGAAAAACAACCTTTTAATTATTGACGATTTAATGAAAAGTGCATCAGAGAGAGAGATGGAGAGAGATTTCACATAAAATTCACACCACTGTGACCTGAGTGCAATTTACCTTGTCCAATACATGTTTGTTAAAGGCAAATCTAGTAGAACTATTTACTTGAAACTAAACTACCTCATCTTGTTTAAAAAAAACATGACAATCAACAGATGAGTATTTTAGGCAGACAGATATACCGCGGTCTTTCTTGATTCTTCATGGAGAGTTTTAAAGTGGCAACACATCTGCCTTTTGGTCATATACTTTTTGACTTTAAAGCTATAACAACAGAAGACTACCGTCTGAGAACGGGGTTATTTTGAGGGTATTGGCTTGTTGTGTACGTTCTTAAAGTTTGATTAAGTCTAAATGCATTTGTAGGAATGTACCACTTTTGAAGATGTTATTTAAAGCACTGGCACCTCAATGAAAAGTTATTTTAGAATCAGCTTCCACCAACCTCATTCTATATCTCTGTGAAATAGTGCTTAATCTAAGGCTCGGAAATACACCTTTAACAGAATTGCAGCTCGGAAAAGTAGAGACAAAAAGGCCAAATTAAATACATGTCTAGATAGTTTTCCACTATCGTTACTAAGCATTGCAGTTCCATTCATAACCAGTGTAATTACATCGAGACACGGTTCAACAACACAGATCATGCCCACAATTTTTTTCTGTTGCCACAACATCCGTTAGAAAAACTTAGGTTTGAGACTGGGCCTGATGTAGTAAACATGACTGAGACTAAGCAAACTGGTGACCGAAATTATAACATTGTTGATGAAATTTTGGATAATGTGCCTGCAAGGTGAAGGAAGAATTTTGAATATATTCTTAATAAAATGAACAGGTCTAAAGATTTGATTATATGGACTTCAAATGGTGAATTCATTTTCAAAGGAGATATAATCAAGGGTTCGCACCTGTTGAATCTGGTTAAAAGTGTGACAGCAACCAATAAAATTGCTGACTCTAGAAGGCCGTGGGGGGGGGGGTTATTGGCCATGGCATGTCTCAACATGCCTTTTACAACTTTTCCAAATGTACTTGTAAGGCTCAAAATACATTTGTATAAACAAACATCTGGATGATTAAGCCACTTCCCCAGCAACTGGTAATCAACCAATCAAAGTATTCTTTGTACCCCCTACCACGGACCCCACAAAATGGCCCCCTTTTAATGGGTTTTTGTAATAATTTGTGATTCAATGTCAAAGTTTATGTTTGAATAATTGTTGTTTGAAAAATACAATGTAAACATATGAATGGTTTTATTTTTTATAATAAAGCTGAAATACACATTATTTACATTTATATTTCTTCAACAACCATGACACAATTAAACAATTCACAAGACTGTTGTTGTATGCAATTAAACGTTTGCTTATCATGCTTACTCTGGTACATCTCAGCTACAAACTTTGAGACTAGCGCATTATTTTCTCGAAAATCATCAAAATAAGAAGACATAGCATCTTTATAACTCAGACCTTTTGTCATTAGATAGAGAAAGAACACACAATGTTGTCCATACATTGTTGAAATTATGTCTTGTACTTGTTTTGAACTGTATTCCATATTCTCAATGGTTTGTAGAAAGGCGATGACATACTTGGGAAATTAAGTAATTTTTTTTAACTGTCATGAAACCTTCAAATGCCATTGTCTGTTATGTAAATAGACAGCCATTGCTCCGCGCGGTGATTGCTTGGGTGTGTATTAACAAACATCATTGATGCAACATCTTGGACAGTTCCACTAGGTAGTTGATCGCATGCCAGCATACCATAGAAATGAGTAGTCAACCATGACTCGTCGTCGGTTTGACACTTTAAAAATTTAGTAAAAAAATTAATAAACAACAAATTAATTGTGGAGCAGTGGTTGTCTGAACCTCAACTCAAGTCGTACATTCCCTGACTTGACCAAGGATAGGTGCTGACCGCATTCCTCATGCGGTGCAGATAATATATGCAAACGATGACGAACATTCCCTGCCCCCATAAGACAGAACTTGTCTTTACCGAGAACCATCCTAACCTTTATTTCAACGCCGTTTAACATGAGTTTTTCTTGAAAGAATATATCACTATGAACAGGGACAAATCACTATGAACTCTGGACAAATGTTGTACTATCCGCTGAATAGGCAGCCCGTTTCGTGAGTCCATTGTTCTGACATGCAGGGTCCGTAACATCCATGTGACTTGCGGCGTCCTTGTAAAACAAACCAGCTGAAAACTGTCTAATGTATCACATCCATAATTCAGAATTCTCTCTATAACGGCTCTGTAGGGGACATTTGCTAATTAAATGGTCAGAAAAAGAGACATCCACTTGTGAAAATAGGGTGGCTACTGGGTAGTTGATAAACCCAACACGTCTTCCAGCATCAATAATAGTTTTGTCTGATTTAGTGACTTTTACACGTAGGTATAGCAAAGTATTGTTTAGATCATTGTAGTCATTGCCATTTTTTGCAATAAAGTTCCCCAGAGGGGCTGCATCTGATATTGCGGATAGGGTCGATATTTCAATGTAGACATTTTTCTCAAAATAGATGTCTGTGTGAAAGGAACTGTGAATAAATCCAACTCTGTTTTCATACATTCACCAGACATATGGTGTAGGAGTGCCATCTTCCTAAAATATGTTTTTAATCAAGCTTGCAGTGTCCCTTTTGTATGTCCTCTGAGCTGTATGTTTTCTTTTAACCGTGGCTCTTGTTTTTGTCTCATTTTTGCGTTTTTTACACTTTGGTAGGCTCCTCCTACCAGGTGGTCTCTTTTGGCGGAATGATGTTAGAACTGTTCTTATTACGTAGGAACTTGTCACGAATGGTGTATAGGGGTGGAGAGGACGAACCAGGCACAGGCAAAGTGACAGTCGATGCTGATCTTTTATTTGAAAAGAAACACAGAGTACTTTTAAATAAACTGAAACAAAGCAAAGCAAAAGGTGTAATGAAAAACGGCACTCACCACTGCCATGGAACAAACAGTAACAAGCAACAATGACCGACAAATGAGGGGAGCAGAGGAGCAACATTTAAACACATACTAAAGAGGGAATTAGGACCTGGTGTGTGTAATGGCTACAGACAAGACATATGACAAGTCCGAGATGTTTTTGTGGATAATGGGAAAACCGGAAACGCGGGAGATGACGGAGCTGTTTGTCACCTCACCGTCACTGAACTGTTTTTCTGTTCTACTGTGTTTTTACTGTTTTCCACAATTGGTCTGGATTCCAATTACAATCTGATAGTGTTGTTACATAGAGTAACAGGGAGAGGCACAGGGAATGGACAGGGCCAAATTTATTTTATTAGTCAATGGAGTAATTTAAAACAATTTGTCGATTTTCTTTTTCACTTTGACATTTTCGACATTAAGTGTTGGTGTCACGAGTTCAGACTTCATATGAGACAGGTCTAATCTTATGGAAAACAGTTACAGCTACCCATTTTCTTTATTGGTGTAGGTGAGTCAGTCTCTGACGATGAACTGTGTTAGACAGCTTAGATTGTAGCTTGACTTGACCTTACTGCTTGTTTTAAACCAGTGTTTTGATTGGTGTGGGCCTAAAATGTTCAAGGCAACTTCTGAGCTGTCTTCTCATGAGGAAGTAAACAGAGGATATTCCAGAATATCACATGAGTTTTATTGCGATGTTTACGCATGAAAATGTCAAGTCACTATTGTGTCTTACTTCAATTTGGACGCTTTGAGCACATTTTATTGTCTGAACCTTTTTCTCTGGTGATTAGTGAGTATGTGTAGAATAATTTTTTTCTGCAGGATGTGTTCCATTTTCTTGGACATAAACAACAGCCCATTGTCCATGACTACTCAGGTTGTCTGTGACATTTCAACATTTCTCTCAGAATCTCGATGGTGTTGTCAGATGTTATGTGTACACAACTGAGACCTCGGATCATTTTGAATGAGCATCAATGGGAACTACCAAGAGCATCAATGGCAACTTTTACTGGTCCTGTAAAATCCAAATAAACACACTGCCATGAACTTACAGGCAAATCCCAGGGATGCAGTGGTGCTGGACATGACATGTTCCAGATGACTTTTCATTACATTACAAGATGCATGTATCTTGCCTAAGCTTCCATGTTGTGGTCTATTCCTGGCAATCAGAAATACAGACCCCTGCAAAAGTATTGGAACGGCAAGGCAAATTCCTTTGTTTTTATTGGTTGCTGAAGACATTTGGGTTTAAGATCAAAAGATGAAAAAGAGTTCAATTTCAGCTTTAATTTCATGGTATTCACATTCTAGATGTGTTAAACAACTTAGAACATATCACTGTTTGTATTAGATCACAGCATATTTAGGTGAGCAAAAGTAAAGGAACAAATAATCAAAGCAATAACTGCCTGCGACCCATCGACATCACCAAACTGTTGCATTCTTCATTTGTGATCCTATTCCAAGCTTTTACTGCAGCTTCTTTCAGTTCTTGTTTATTTCGGGGTGTTTCTCCCTTGAGTTCCCTCTTAAGGAGGTGAAATGCATGCTCCATTGGGTTAAGGTCAGGTGATTGACTTGGCTAGTCAAAAACCTTCCACTTTTTTCCCCTGATGAAGTCTTTTGTTTTGTGGGCAGTGTGCCTGCAATGTCATTGACCTTCTGCATGATAAACTCCCTCACTATCAGTTTCAATGCTTTGGCAGACAAAATGTTTCTGTACACTTCAGAATTCATTTTGCTGCTACCATCATCAGTAACATCATCAATAAATATTAATGAGCCTGTTCCAGAAGCACCCATGCATGCCCAAGCCATGACATTACCTCCACCATGCTTCACAGATGAGTTGTATGCTGTGGATCATAACCAGTTCCTTTCTTTCTCCACACTTCCTCCTTTCCATCACTTTGGTAGAGATTAGTCTTGGTCTCATCAGTCCATAAGATTGTGTTCCATGGGCAGTCAGGTAGAGCAAGGTGTGACAACCTGTCTGCATTGGCATGTGCTTCAGACCTCCTGTACTTTATATCATAATTATGAGCACTCGGGAGTAGTGCCTTGACCTACATCTTACTTAGTGCTACAGTTGGTATGCCAGAGTGCGGACCAAAGATGTAGGTCAAGGGATGTTGGTCCATCATCAGATAATCTTCACTTGATTTTGAAGATAATATCCAGTGCTTCTTTCTTGATCTGTATGTCACTACCACTTTGTTTAGAGCTGTTGATACAAAGGCAACAGGCCTCTTTTCACCAATAGGTGTGATGTGTGAAGCGTGGCATTAACTCCAAATGGAGAGGCGTCGTATTCTGGCTGAATTTCTTGTCAATAAACCCTGCCTTTGCTTTCTTGAAACTAGTTTTCTACTCTTGTGTCCATGATCACGGCTTGTTCTCTTGCAATACCTCATGCAAATGCATCAGCAATGTTGCAAGCAGTGGGATAAACTTGCTGTAGTAATTTACCTGTCCAAGAAAAGACAGCAGATGGCTGACATTTTCTCTAGTTTGAGACTCTGCAATTGGCTGTCACTTTCGATGGTGCAGTGTGTAGGCCATCTGCATAAATCATGCGCCATGAGTACTCCATTTTATTCTTAAAGAATTCTGTTTTCTTTGCAAACATATTAGCCAAATTCTTGAAGTCTGTATAATTTCCAGTAATTGTTCTTCATCGTCCTTTCCAGTGACAAGGATTTCATGAAGGAAATATTGTACTCCAGGGATCCCATTCTAATCCTGGGAAGACTTAATAGACCACATACATTGTTGCCTTTTGTCCATTTAGTTTCACCCGAACCCTCTTTCTGTATTTCCATGGGGGCAGTTTCTCCAGTAAACAGTGGTTATAAAAAGTCTACACACCCCTGTTAAAATGCCAGGTTTTTGTGTTATAAAAAAATGAACAAAGACAAAGATGTGAGAACCTTTTCCAACTTTAAAGTGACCTTCAATTCAATTGAAAAACAAACTGAAATTTTTAAAATAAATCACAATAATCTGGTTGAATAAGTGTGCACACCTTTAAAATAAGACTTTGTTGAAGCACCTTTTGATTTAATTGCAGCACTCAGTGATTTTGGGTAGGACTCTATTAGCATGGCACATATTGACGTGGCAATATTTACCCACTCTTTGAAAAAGCACTTCCAATTTGTCAGATGTGTACAGCCCTCTTCAGATGCATTTTGTCAATAATCTGTTTTTATTTTTACTAGCAGTTCTCTACTAGTTTCACAATCCCCAGCTGTTTCCAGTTTCCCCTGGACAAATCCTTTATTTGTGTACTAACTCCTACTCCCTGTTTCTTCATGATTGTTTTGTTTTGTTTTACCTTTGCAATTATTCTAATCTCCTTGAAAATCTTGCACTCCACTGCCAGCTTCACGTAGAAGTCAACGTGTCATCACTTGTTGACAGTTTCTTTATGTCTTAGCTCTTACAATCATCTAAACACACAGTAATGACAACAGAGATGGATACTTTTTTTAAAGATAGTGCTCAAAAACATGTCTCTAACATTAGTTCTGGAAGCATCACAATTTTTCATCCTTTGGATCTGACTGGGTAATTGAATATTACTACTGGATAATGTTTTGGGGTGCCTAATAAGTTTAATCAAATCTTCTTTATTTGCTTCCTGTTGTACATTAAAACTCCACAACGAAGCACCCCAAGTGTCAACCTTAATCACATATATCCTTACAGTGATATGCCATGCTGGGTTATAGGGAAAAGTAGCTCTTTGCATTTAGGCCGAACGTTTCTATTTAAGTTTAATCAGACCACAAAATGTATTTTTGCAACATGGCTACACATTATTCTTAATAATTGTTTTGCATACTTCAAACCAGTAGGCTGGATGGGCTTTCTTGAGTAATTTATTTGCTCTGGATAAGAGCATCTAGTAAATGGCAAAAGCATGAAATCAGTTTCTTTTTTGTTATACATTCATCTTACACACAATACTTAAGTTGCCATTGGGCTCTTGGTAGCCTCAGATGAGTGTCCTACTGAACGGAGGCAAAGACTGATCTACAGTAGGCAGGGGCTTGGTTGTGCCATACACCTTCCACTTCTTAATAATCGTTTTTGTACCTGTGTTTTGTACTTGATCTGTTTAGATACAGCTTTGTCCATTAGTTCTTCTGAAAGTTCCTTGGTGTTCATTGTTGAGCTTCTCAATTGATCCTGAAATATACTGTAACAGGTGGAGGCCAATTATATTTGTGTTATTTTGAAGGTGATTGGTTACACATAAGAGAGGGAACAGCTGGCTCTGCTTTACTTTTTGTTTTGTCCCGTGACTCGAACTGCCCAACCACAAAACAATATGCATGGGCAATAATCAGTCCATTGCAGCCCACCACAATGATAAAGGATTATGATGCCCTAAAATGTACCTAGGAGGTATAGCTACTGTACCTCACAGGCATATGCCTAAGAAACTCTGCCCAGGTTAAAGCAAGCCCAAACATTTTTGGGACCTTTCCAATCAAATATTTCAATTTATAACCTTTACTGGTTAGTTATCAGAAGCCAGCAAGCAGTTAGCCTAGTGGTTATAACATCTGACTACTAACTAAAGGGTTGCGTAAAATAGTTTATGTATTTTTTACTCAGAACAAAGAATTTATCTAAAATGTGTAAGACACTACAGACTGGTCTCAAAGGGCATACATAAACTATTTTACGGACAGCTTTGTCATCTCCAGCTTTTCCTGGTTTCCCAATGTTCATTAACTCATCCCGGTCTCCTTCATTTGTCACTCACACCAGGTCCCAATTAAGTCATCAGTATGTGTTTAAATGTTTCTCTGCTCCCCTCATTTGTTGGTCATTGTTGCATGTTGCTGTGCGTCCTGACGTTAGTGGTTAGTTTTGGTTTCTAGTATGCGTTATCGCAGTTATTTTCAAGTGCTCGGTTTCTTTTCAAATAAAGATTTACATCGACAGCCACCCTTTGCCTGTGCCTAGTTCGTCCTCTCCTCCACTACACCAGACTGTGACAAGAGGAAGGGTTTTGCTAACTATAAATCAAACCTTAACCCCCATGCCGTGAAACCTAAAGTTAACCAAATCTTTTTCATTTCAGGACCTTAACCCAAACCTCATGCCCAGTGCTGTGATACCGAACGTCAACCAAACCTTTTTCATTTTATAACCTTAACCCTAGTGTTGTGACACCGGACATTAACATTTATTTTGATTAATTCGTTATACGGTACGTTGTAGTAGCGTTTGTATTATATGATATGTTTTAGTAGAGTTCTTAATGTTTTGGTAGCACACTGTAATATGTTTTGGTACCGTAGTGTACGTAACATTTCACACCGCATATGATGTATGCCCCTGAAACACTAGAATATCAGGCACGTG
>JACXGJ010001534.1:10645-81460 GCA_016801105.1 Esox niger | reverse complement strand
CCAACCTAAATACAGGAGAGACAGCATAATTGATCAGGCCCAGCTGACACTTATAGGAGCACCGCGCAGCCCTAACCCCTGGAGAGGCTGTTGTAAAGCCCTTTCCCTCTGGGTAGAAGAGGCTGTTGTAAAGCCCTTTCCCTCTGGGTAGAAGAGGCTGTTGTTAAGCCCTTTCCCTCTGGGTAGAAGAGGCTGTTGTAAAGCCCTTTCCCTCTGGGTAGAAGAGGCTTATCCCTCTGGGTAGAAGAGGCTGTTGTTAAGCCCTCTCCCTCTGGGTAGAAGAGGCTGTTGTAAAGCCCTTTCCCTCTGGGTAGAAGAGGCTGTTGTTAAGCCCTTTCCCTCTGGGTAGAAGAGGCTGTTGTAAAGCCCTCTCCCTCTGGCCGGTCAGTAATCCTTCATGATGTGTGTATACAAGAACTGAATGGTGGTGGCTTGGGTGAGGGTGTACAAAGGCTTCTTGGGCAGCGAGATGCCTGAATTACGTCTGAAGAGAGGCAGGTGCGGAGGGGTGGGGCTGTCTCTCCAACCTTCCATCCACCAGCCGTAGCTCTTCCACAATTTATCAGTGCATCGTATTCAGCGTAGTAGTTCTGGTACTTCGTGGGACAGTGAAAGAAACTGTGCCTTGTCATGGCAAGCCTCTAGCAGGCGATGGAACAGTGCCCCGGCATTACGATCAGAGAAGGCGAAGGGGTTGTACCAGACATGCTTTTAATAGTACACTTCAAGTCAACTAGTTGAAAATAGAGATAAAGCCATTTCAGTGCCCCGAATAACAAAAAGATTGAATTCTATTTTTCTCCCACTGACTCCCTCAGAGGAGCCTTCCATCTCCTCCCTCTTTTCCCAAGGCTCCTTTCTTCCGCCCTCTCTCTGTTTCCCACCCTGGTCCTGCATGCAGGCCTGTGATCTATCCTTAACTGTTTCCAGACGCCTGCTGCTGCACGCTGCGTCTCCCCCACTTCCACCCACGACACCAACCCCTTTCCTCTTTCTGTCACGTTCGCTGAGTTCTAGATCTTTCACTCGGTGCTTTCAGATTATTCTGCTGTGTTGACTCGGTTTGGTCGCTGAGAAAAAGAGCCATGTAACCTCTGACCCACATTGACCTTTGACATGATGTTGAAATGATGGAATTCCTCTAATAGTAGCAGAACTAGTCAGTGTCTCAGTTTTTGTGGTGTTTGGTACGGGGAATAGGGAGTAATTTTTGATTTCACTCAAGTGTTTATTTTGTGAAATAAGAAACTACACACTTTATCACCATAGAAGTTATCTGTATGACCAACACCAATTGACCTATTGCCTGATGAGTTCTGTCAACTTGGACTCCAATGAATGGTTTTACATGATAGTGGAAAGTAGTTTAAGATCCAATAGCATTTTTGCTGCCTGAGTAACACATAGTGGCATACACTAACCCATTTGTTGGCCAGTTGTTAATAAACACTGGCCAACTCTGACGTTGTTCTGGCCATGTTCAGCCACCCATCAAATACCTCTCCTGTGAATCCATTCAGAACATAGAACAAGAATGTTGTTCACAGAAGTCACAGAGGTGTTATCTGTTGTATACCACATCTGTTCTGTTTATTCTATTTCTAAGCTTAGGCTTGTGCTTCTTAGGGTTAGGAACAGATTGTTCGGTCCTGACGTGTGATTTATATATTAAGCTCTGAGCTTGGTTTGACCTTGCTCTGCTGCTTCAACTGGAGGGAAAGGCATCCATCAAAATATGAGCATATCAGCAATGTTTGTGTAGAAATATTAATGAGATCTTATGGGTTCAGAATGTTCTGACCCATTCCTGTGTCCCTCCCTCCATGGCTCCAGGTCACCCTTATGATCTGTAGACTCATTGGTTCCCCAGCTTTGGAGAATCTAGCACTCTTACACTAAACTTGGAGTTATCTATATCTGTAGCTCAATCTGCATAATCAAACAAATTTATGAGAAATGGGAAGTATGTTTTGTTTTTAACCCTAAGTCAAACTCAGCACTGGACGGAATGTAGTAGAGAAAAACAGAGGTTGATGATGGAGATGTCTACAATGTTCTTCTTTTCTGTTCGCAGAAGTGTTATGTCCACCATGACGAGTGTTCAGCTGACGGTCCTTCTTACAGGTGAGAGCAACAGCCACAATGGAAACATCAGGAAATATACAGTAAGACCAGTGGCACTAGTGGTCCTTCAAACCACTAAAGAAAATTATTATATGGTGCACATAGAAATGGATTTCCACACGATTAAAACAGGTCACTTTGTAATTGCGGCACAAGATCTTCTCTTGACATCTTTATTGAGAACTTTAACAGGTTTGAACCGGTTTCTTTTGGTGAATGATCTTAGTAGGCTTCTGCAGGGCTGGCTCCCTCGGCCAGCCTTTATCTCCCTTTCAGCCAGGAAAACATGAAAGTCTGTGTGCTAACAGACACAGTTAAAATGCAGTGCAGTCAAATTGAACATCCTTTTTAGTCTGGCAGTTTATGACGGTACCTCCAGTGAGGAGGTACTAGAGGGTAGGTACAAATCCGGCACAGTTATATTTTAAATGTCACTGCATCTTTCCATACTTTCCTGTCAAATAAACCATAAGACTGCCTAAGAAAAAATCTATGTTACTATGTGCATGGTTACCTCATAAGAAATGTTATCACGTAAGTGTGCCATTCCTTAAATCAAGTGAGAATTAAATTCTAATGGTGTACATTTCTTTTTAAAAAGAAACATGGCAATGCCTACAAACTTTATAAAATTATGAAGTGTATTTTTAGTAGGCTATGTTGTGGCACTGTGTAAAACAGAAATTAAAACAGAATGCATAGATGGGCAATTCATTTAAACCCCACATTAGAGAATATCACAATGACAACTTATCAAATGTTGAAACTGAAAATGTTTTTGCTTATTTTGAACTTGAGCAAAACATTTCAAAATAGCTAGGACAGACTGGAAAAGTTGTGTTATGCAAAAAAAGCTACTATGCAGTATGACTCCATAGTAAAAGGGTCTGCCTGACTGCAGTCCAGACCTGTCACCCATTGAATACATTTAGAATGAAACAAAAATAGGAGATCCTGAAATGTTGAGGATCTGAAATCATATAGAAAGTAAGAAAGGAAATACATTTCAATACTACATCAATTGGTCTTCTCAGTTCCTATACACATACAGAGTGAAGTTAAAAGTAGAGGTGATGCCACACAGTAATAAACATGCCCCATAACAAATGTTTTGAAATGTGTTACTGTCTTCAAATTCAAAATGGGATGTTTATTTTCCCAAAAAATTAAATTTCTCAGTTTAATTGTTTGATATGTTGTCTTTGTACAATTTTCAATTAAATATAGGGATTAAATGATTTGCACATTATTGCGTTCTGTTTTATTTGCATTTTATGCAGCGTCCAAACTTGTCTTTGTTCTCTAATGTGGAAGGGAAATAGGCTCTACCAGCTAAAAATCTGTCATTCTTCCCTTCCAGAGTCTTCAAATCCCTCATCACTGTTTAATTGGACTGATATCTCAGTTGTTTTTGCTATCTTAACCTCTGACCCTTGATCTGGGGATCTAGTAATCTGACACCAGACTTGACCTTTTCTTGTTTGTGTTGACTACAGCTATTCTGCACCTCCACCCTGAGTTCCACTGCTTGGAGATCATACCTAACAACACGGAGGTCATTGTGAAACCGGGCGACACCATTGACTTCACCTGTTCCGGACAGGGGACTGTCAAATGGATGTTTAAACGGGATGACAATGTTCCATATTTTAGAATAGAAACCAAAGCCATGACCAGTGTTCTCATTCTGGATGATGTCACGTGGCGGCACACAGGAGTGTATGTCTGTACCGAGACGCAGACCGACAAGACTCAAGAGGTGGCCGTGTTTGTGCCAGGTGAAAACACGGCTATTATATCCCCGCTAAAACACTTCACAACGCTAAGTTAGCTCGGACAGCTGTTGTGGTTCCACCTCAGCTTCTCTCAGCTCACCTTACAGCTCAGCATATCAATTCAGTCAGGATGTCAGGCAGATATTTGTGTCAGATGATTCGTGCTAACTCAGTGGTCCTCACACAGACCCAGATGTGTGGTTCGTGGAGAGCTCCCACGGCATGGCTACGCGGACCAGTGAACAGGGCATCATACCCTGCGTGGTCACCAACCCCCAGATCACTGTCAGCCTCCACGAGAGGGACAGTGACATGAAGGTCAACGGGGTCTACATCCCCCACGAGGGCTACCGGGCTCTGCTGGAGGACAGGACCTACGTGTGCCGTGGGGAGCTGAACGGGGAGGTGAAAGATTCCCAGTCCTTCAACGTCCTCAGTATTGTTGGTGAGTGCCTGTGCCAGTCTGGGGATGGTGACCTGTCGGCAGACGAGAGAAGCTAGAGACCTAGATGTCATTACGTGCACTATACGGCACAGGCCAACGGCTATGTTGATATGCATGTCTGGTAGTAACAAACGGTACAGAATTCCAGAAGGATATCATCTATTGGTCTGTTGTACCTCAGTCATGTTGCTAAGTAAGTATATTCTTCCCTTAGATGTCTCGAAAATAACAATGGGCTCTTTCTTTCCTTCCTCACTCTCTCACTGCTCTCTCTCTCTCCATACACTTCCCGTGTCAGTCCCGGAGGCGCTCGACCCCTACATCAACGCGTCGAAGACGGTGCTGAAGCAGGGCGAGCCCCTGACGGTGAACTGCACGGTGCATGGCGTGGATCTGGTCTCCTTCTTCTGGAACTATCCCAACCAACATGTGAGTGGGAGGGAGAAGAACCGGGCCTTTTGTTTGACTTCTCCTTTGCTCATCCCGGGGAGGCGTAGAGTAAATTACATCAAGATGCCTGTTCAGCCGCGCCTAGATTTGTCCTCATAAAATGGGTCTTACGTGCTTTTTCGTAACGCAGTGCATCCGTGGTGGTGAAAGTGTTTACGTTTAGAGGCCCAATGCTATATGATTTGAGTCAGATATACTTAAGCATTACAGTAGGTGTAAGGGAGGGTGGTATATGTCCAATATACCACGGCTAATGGCCTTACTTACGCGAAGAGTGCCAGTATGGAGCACTTACCCCGTGATATATCGGCAATACATCACAAACCCCTGACATGCCATATTGCTAATATCAACCAGTTACCCAATGCACTTTGAATATTAACAATACATGTTTTGCCATACCAGTAGTATACCTTCTCATATACCGCAGCTTCCGACCAGGCATGATGAGGGTCCACACCGCTTTCTTTATAATGAATCCGTGAGGCATGAGAGGGTGTAGTGGTATGTATGGCATGACACGTTGAGGCCTGGATACAGCTCTTAGCCGTGGTTTATTGCCAATATACCACAAACCCCAGAGACGCATTATTGTGTTTATAAACTGTTTACCAACGCTATTAGAGCCTGCGGAAAGTGCTGTGATGTCATACCCGTGGTATACAGTGTCATGTGCCATGGCAAACTGGTGTTCGGGATTCAATTAAAAAAGTTTAGAAAGATTGGAATAAAACTTCCACTTTAGGATTTATCATCATTGTCATCGTTCATCGATCAAATCTCCCATCTATTTGAAAAGGCCTTTCAAATAAATAATTGGTTTCTGATCATGAAATTAGAGTGACTACTGATTGTAGCCCATTGGCGAGCAGGGAGTCCCCCCCCAGTCAACCCCCAGTGCATCCCTTATTTTGATTGGATTGCCCTGTTGCCCAGCACCCCGCGAGGCTGTTAGCCTTAACTCTTCCCAGGCTGTAAATAACAGGGTGATGCATGAGACTGTTTAAGATCACAGGTTTAAGATGTCCTTGGCACTTTGAGTGGCGTTATCGTGTGACAGTTTCCTTCCGTGGACAGCTCTGGAAAAAATTGAGAGACCACTGCACCTTTTTCTTTACTTTCCAAAAACATTGGAAAGGAAGGTTTTGAGTGAGAAACAGCAGGGATAAAATTAAGAGACCACTGCAAATTGAACGCTTCTGTTTCTCAATCAAAACTTTCCTTATCAACTTTTTTGGACAGGAAAGAATACATTTTTTGTTTTCCGGAGCTGTAATTCGATTGGTACATAGTTTCTGCATGGCAAACCTTCTCTCAGTAGTTCATCACATGTACTGATGCTGCCCTTTCCTTTCATGTATCTGTCAGATGCAGCACGTTGAGCCGTTCACTGATGTCCTGTCACAGAGCATGCGCTCCCACCTCTTGTTCTCCACGGCTACACTGGCCAATGCTGGACAGTATGTGTGTCAGGTACTCGATGTCGTCCAGGGCCAGACAGCCACAGCCAACATCAACATCACTGTTCTCGGTGAGAAAGACACAGGGAGAGACTCTCTGAAAACAAACAATGACTGCAAAGCTTATTATTACGCTTCTTTTTTAGACTGAATGTTCCTCACTCATAATATGAACCCTCATGCGCAAGGCGAGAGAGAGCTGTTAAAATAAACCACATGTAATTTGATTTATTTCAGCGGGAAAGGTTGCTTGTCCCAGAGAACAGAAGTATCTGTGTGAGACCACCTTCACTTAAATAACAGCAATATTATTTTTGTTAGTTTTTTCTCCCAAACCTTTTGAAGTCACTTATCATTCTTTCAGTAAACCTTTCACTAAAATAACAGGCAAATTGAAAGTCAACCAAACATTTGTTTATATATCTCTTTCCCTCTTTCCACTTTTGAAGATTATAGGTAGCCTAACCTACTGTAGAGTTGTGTCTCTGTGAAGGAGTCTTTTATTTAAAACATGGTAAAAGAACATGTCTAAACTGTATTCTTTATAGTGCTGCGGCATACAGGGTTCTGTACAGTCCAATGGGAATTAAAACTCATGGTTTCCTTACCGGTTTAACTAGTAATTTTTTTTATCTTTAACCAGCTCTGTTTTTATATTAAAGTACAATGTACATAATCAGCAGTTAACATGAATTCTGTCGTGTATTTTAGATTTGCGGGTGTGTTAACATTTGGCACCGGAATATTAAATGACCAGTTATGGAGTAATGGATCAGAAATGTGAAAGCATTAGCTAAATAGTCTCAATGGTTTCTTCGCTCGTTTGACTAAATTATATTTCTCAAGTCATGGGTTTGCTTCCTTAAGCTACATAATCTTTCAGGATGTGAGATAAAGAGGTGCCTAACGTATTGTGGTTACTAATGACAACGTTCCTCGGTCAGAGCGAGGCTTTGTGGAGCTGAGTCCTGTCCAGCAGGGTAAAGTCTCGGTCCAGCTATACCAGAATGTCGAGCTGAGGGTGAAGATCGAGGCCTACCCTGCTCCGCACGTTTATTGGACCAAAGACAGCAGCAGTGTCAACGGGGACAACACCATCGTCACAAAGCCGGAGCACGAGACCAGGTGAGACAACTATTGGCCATCAATTCAGCTTTGTCACAGGAGAATAAATGATGTCAGTTGTTAAGTGAAAGCGGAAAACTGAATTGAATGGCGGAAGTCATTTGAAAGGTGTCCGCTGTGTCACGTTAGCCACTCATTGAGTGGTTTGACCTCTCGAGATGGTTTCAGTTTGTATCTGGTTCCTGTTAGGTGTTGAATGACACAGCATTGCTGTCTGAGATGATTGGGTGACCTGCTTTCTAAGCCTCATCTCACTGTTGACTGACAGGGACTGAATGTTACTGGATGTTTTAGTGATTTACCAATGGATTGTTTTATAGGATTTAGTACTGAGAAATTGTAGTATTTTTTTTGCAGGATCACTGAACAGTTTGAATGAATTTCTTGACCTTTATAATTGTGCCTCAGGTATGTCAGCACTTTGACTTTGGTGAGGATCAGGGCAGAACAGAGGGGCCTTTATACCGTTCTTGTCACCAATGGAGATGACACCAAGGAAGTAACCTTTGATTTGGAGATCAAAGGTGAGGTTAAATTCAGTGAATCCTCCTTGTCTTCAATTTGTCATCAATACAAATTCAAATGAACTACATCCACCAGCTTCCATTGATTTCTCTCTCTTTACAGTATGTTTTGAGATCAGAGGATGGAAAATCACTTTAGATTCAAAAAGAGAATTGACAAAGTTGGGAAAATTGCAAACTTTTTTAAATGATAGAATACTACTGCCAATCATATGAATAAGAACTGATCTATTACCTTGACAGATAAAAATAATTTCAAAACAAAATGGTATTATGAAAAAATACTCTCATTTGTGGTCCTCAATAACTTTTGACTGTATTTGATTTGCTTGTCACTGGAACCGCTACAATGGAGTCATATGTAGTTCCTAATCCTCTATCCCTCCCTGTGTAGTTCCCGCTCAGATCACTGACCTATCGGACCACCACCTCCCAGGACACAAGCATGCTGTGACCTGTGTAGCTGAAGGGGTCCCCTTCCCATCAATCAATTGGTTCAGCTGTGACAGCATGCTCAAGTGAGTTATCCTGACCACATTGTCATGAGGTCTCTGTGTCAGAGACTTACACAACATGACCACTAGAGGGCAGCCTATGCGCTCACATGTTTGTTAACATTGTCTCTTCTGTTTTGTCATGTATTTACTCTCTTTTTGGTGCCTAGTGATTGAGAGTGGGCACTTGTTTTGTGTTGACACTGTCTGACTGTGTTTGGCTAACTGCCACTTCTTAAGCAGCATCGATCTCAGACACACCCGTGTAGAACTGTCAGTTGTCGTCCACCTGTCGTCCTAACGTTACGTTAATGATAATGATCGTATGCTCTCCCAGGTGCAGTAACCGGAGCACAGTGTGGCAGCCCCTGGGGTCGGACCCGGAGACCTTGAGCGTCCAGACCAACATCAGCTTCAACGAGAGCCGCAAGGTCGGCCAGGTCCGAAGCCAGGTCACCTTCCACAAGCCCCAGCAGGTGACCATTCGCTGTGAAGCCAGCAATGAGGGCGGAATCCGCAGGAGGGACGTCAAACTGGTGACTAGCAGTATGTGTCTATACACTAAGGGTGTTATTAATATTATGTGTTTATGGGGATCTGTATATATAAGTACATACGTATATGTGAGACAGGTCAGACCAGGTCCTGGAGGTTGGTTCCACTCTATTATCAGTTAATAATGGATTATGTTTGGCATAAACGTCAAACAGACAAATCTGTGTTCTCTGTGGACTGTTTTGAACTCTGCATGGTGCATAATAGCTGCACATTAATACTGTAGCTGCATGTTAATGTTTTGTGCTACTTTCTAGCTCTGTTCTCCCAGGTGGCGGTTTTGGCTGCAATTCTTGCCTTGGTCGTCATCATCATCATCTCCATCATCATTCTCATTGCTGTTTGGAGGAAGGTGGGTGTGAACAAAGACACAATTGACACTGTCAATAACAATTAGACAAAATACAATCCTAAAGCTAACCCTCTAATGGCATGTCAATGTGAGAGAGCAATTGGTTAACTCTGACTCATGTATGTTTCCTCAGAAGCCTCGTTATGAAATCAGGTGGAAGGTCATAGAGTCTGTGAGTCTGGATGGCCACGAATACATCTACGTTGACCCCATCCACCTGCCCTATGACCTGGCCTGGGAGATGCCCAGAGACAACCTGGTGCTGGGTAAGAACAAGGAACTACGAGGGTGTCAAATTATGTAGTGTAGTATGCATGATGTCTATGATGGAACATCTGAACTTTGACAGATGACTAGCAGATACACATTAGAACACATTTACATTATTATTACCTTGTTTGATTGGACCAGTGTTTGTGTTCTGTTCCAGGTCGAACCCTTGGGTCTGGAGCGTTTGGCAGGGTGGTCGAGGCGACGGTCTACGGTCTTGATCATTCCCAGTCCTGCATGAAAGTTGCCGTAAAAATGCTCAAATGTACGCGATAACGATCATCTTCAGTTTAGATGCCATGTTTACTGCTATTGCCAACTTGTCGTCGGTTTGTTTGGTGAGATGACAAAAAGTGGGTTTCTATTTGTTTGGTGAGATGACCAAAAGTGGGTTTTGATAAAATGTTCTGTTCGCTGTTCTCTAATTTGTGACCTCCTTTTTTGTGAACATCAGCCACAGCAAGGAGAAGTGAGACTCAGGCCCTGATGTCAGAGCTGAAGATCATGAGTCACCTCGGGCCTCACCTGAACATTGTCAACCTGCTGGGAGCCTGTACCAAACAGGGTGAGCCAGGTCCCACCCCCCATCACAGCAGATGGAAGCCCTGGGGGGAACTGCATGCATACTGGCCTACTGGCCTCTGTCTGGAGACTATAACATAACACAGACAAGCTTTCATTTTCAAAAACCACACCTGTAATATAATAGTTCACACATGTTCTTGCCTGCTAAAGAAATATAATTGCAATTTTGTGCCCCCCCCCATCACACACACACGCGCACGTAGGTCCTCTCTACCTAGTGACTGAGTACTGTCGCTATGGAGACTTGGTGGACTACTTGCACAGGAACAAGCACACGTTTCTGGAGTACTATGCTGAGAAGAACCAAGAAGACTCAGGCTGCCGCATCTCTGGAGGGAGCACCCCTCTCAGCCAGAGGAAAGGGTGAGTTTCCTCTCCCTCAGTCAGGTGTTTGGAGTCAGTTTCCTCCCCATCGGTCAGGTCTTTAGAGTCAGTTTCCACTCCCTCAGTCAGGTGTTTGGAGTCAGTTTCCACTCCATCAGTCAGGTCTTTAGAGTCAATTTCCACTCCCTCAGCCAGGTGTTTGGAGTCAGTTTCCTCCCCATCGGTCAGGTCTTTAGAGTCAGTTTCCACTCCCTCAGTCAGGTGTTTGGAGTCAGTTTCCTCCCCATCGGTCAAGTCTTTAGAGTCAGTTTCCACTCCATCAGTCAGGTCTTTAGAGTCAGTTTCCACTCCATCAGTCAGGTCTTTAGAGTCAGTTTCCACTCCATCAGTCAGGTCTTTAGAGTCAGTTTCCACTCCATCAGTCAGATCATTGGAGTCAGCTTACACTTCATCAGTCTAGAGAGGTTATATTGTCCAGGAAGTGGCTCATGTACAACGGATATGAAACACACATTGTCAAATACAGAAACGAAAGCTAACATGTCCCAAATGTCTGGACAGCTACGTGTCGTTTGGCAGTGAGTGTGACGGCGGTTACATGGACATGAGTAAGGATGAGCCCACCATGTACGTCCCCATGCAAGAGCTGAAAGACACCATCAAATATGCTGACATCCAAC
The DNA here is from genome assembly GCA_016801105.1 of Esox niger. Taxonomy (NCBI): domain Eukaryota; kingdom Metazoa; phylum Chordata; class Actinopteri; order Esociformes; family Esocidae; genus Esox; species Esox niger. Next base: position 70,297 of record JACXGJ010001534.1, on the reverse strand, counting down.
CGTCTCCCTACGAGTCTCCGTACCACCACGACCTATACCAGGAAGAAGGTACAAAGAACACTGAGCCAAATCAAAGCCAGGGCATACTGTATACTTTGTATTATTTAGCTATATTGAATGCCAGACATATGGGAGGCATGTGAGAAAATATGGCCGGACGGGAAAGAACAGTTTTATTGTTTATTTGACATGCAGAAGCCGGTATGTATTCTGTAGCATAGACATCACTGTTGGTGAACCACCTGAACATCTTCTTTTTGACATTTGAAACCTTCCATCCGTGTATTTGTTATTCTTCCAGACCAGACCACAGTCTCAGCCCTGGTCATTAGTGACTCCACCACCCTCAGCTATACTGACCTCATCGGTTTCAGCTACCAGGTGGCCAAAGGCATGGAGTTCCTTGCATCCAAGAATGTAGGTTTTACTTGATTTAGTCAGCCTTCATATTTTTGTAAATATGTATTGTTAACCCTTTATTGGACCCAGTACAGAGCTGTTTATGTGATATAGGACAGAGGTGGACAGCTATATTCCGACATAGGATGGTTTTTGTAGGCAGTATTAGGGAGATTATAATATATTTTTCTACATTGACTACGACTAACCTAAAAAAAACATTATTAAATTGATATACAATGACATAATATGTCTTATTTTATTAGTGGTAAAACTTGGAAACGTACCTTCAAAATTGTTACATTGCTCATAAACACAAAAAACGAATTGGGTCTGGCCTGTTTCTATGTTACTTCACCATCGAAATATAGTGTCCCCTCTGACCATTGCTGCTAACCTTTCTCCTCAGTGTGTCCATCGTGATCTGGCCGCCAGAAACGTGTTGATCTGTGAGGGTAAACTGGTTAAGATCTGTGACTTTGGCCTAGCCAGAGACATTATGCACGATGACAACTACATCTCCAAAGGCAGTGTGAGTTGCAAGCACACTCTGTGTCACACCTCACACCTCCAATGTTTTACCACTGGGCTAAAGACCACAGCATGATAACGCCTCAAATTACAACTGTACTTAACTGTTGCTATTTGCTGTTTATCAATACCAGACTGACGTTAGCCTTTCCTCTGATGTCCCCTGCTAGACATTTCTGCCCCTGAAGTGGATGGCCCCGGAGAGCATCTTCCATAACCTGTACACTACATTGAGTGACGTATGGTCCTATGGCATACTGCTCTGGGAGATCTTCACCTTGGGTGGGTGGACAGGAAGCAGAATCTATTTATTATAATTAATGGATTGGTCAGAAACAAGCTATCACTTTTCGGCTCTACTGAAAAAACACATTAACTGCAGTTAATTCAGAAATACTATTCAGAAATACAGTACAAGCCAAACTTAAGACTATATGTTACTTGATTTAATGGCCGACAGAATAAGGTTTTAAAAATGTCTATACGGTGTCTAAATAGAAAGGCTATCTAAAGAAGAAAAGATGATCAGCTTGTTGAATTCTGGGTTGATTCAGTGTGTATTTAGCTTATTGTCTTGAGGGTCAGATGAGCCCAAGCTACGGTTCGGGTTCATAATCAATTAATATGGGGGATTTTTTTCAATCGTTTTTTACAACAAGTGTAACTTGCTGTTCATTTAGTGTGAAGTTGCATTATCGTTTTTGGTGGGTAAAATATAATTGAGTATTGTGCTTAACTGAGAAATTTGAGAAACTCCCAATTTAGCACAATGTTGAGCTTAAAAAAGGGAGTTTTCTACAGATCTTTAAATGTTTGAATGTATGATTTTTCCACAGGAGGAACGCCTTACCCTGACCTGCCTATGAATGAGTTGTTCTACAACGCCTTGAAGAGGGGCTATCGCATGAGCAAGCCTGGCCATGCCACAGATGAAGTGTAAGCCTCTCCTCTCAATGGAGATTTGGTCTGTGGGCTTTTTTCACAGAAAGTCCATTAAACTGAAGAAATTGTTCTATATCCTCTAGCTATGAAGTCATGCAGAAGTGCTGGGATGAGAAGTATGAGAAGAGACCAGAGTTCTCCCTTCTCGTCCACACCATGGGGAACATGCTCACAGACAGCTATAAAAAGGTACCCTATATATACACGCAACACACACACATGCATGCAGACACACAGGTTTTCCCCTTTACAGAGGAACAACTGTTCCAACCTCCCCTCATTTAGAGACACAGTATGAAATGTCGTTTGAATACATCAGCTGTGTTTACTAAGTATGGAATTGATTGTATGTTTTTACAGAGATACAGCCAGGTCAACGACGAGTTCTTTAAAAGTGACCACCCGGCTGTGGTCCGCACCAAGCCCAGGCTCTCCTCTCCTTTCCCCAACCCAGCCCTTAGCCCCTCCAACACCCCAGCCACGCCCCAAGACACAAACCCCTATCCCCTCACCGGAGACTTCAGAGCGGAGGCAGACGGCGAGGAAGTTGTGCTGTCCTACAACGACTACATAATCCCAATCCCGGATCCAAAGCCCGAGGAGGAAGTCTGTTCTGAAGCGGATGCTGTTCCAGTGGAAAGCCCTGCGAGGTATAGCCATGTGACATACTACCGGACCACAATTTCTGACCATGTGACTTGCTGGATGGATGGCTGGCTGGCTGGCTGACTGCAGATGGGTGTCAAGTGCTGGACATGCAGGAAAGATGAGGCATATTTACTCTAGAGGATCTTGTATCATAACAACACCAGCCCACCTAGCCAGATGTAGGATTGAGACAAAATCTGGCAATGTTATCATCTACAGATGTAGGCTGTGAACTATAAGCATTAAATATACACAGAATTTATTTAACAAAAACATGAGCCAGGTTTGCTTAAATGCGATAGCTTAAGTTCTTCCAGATACCCTAACTTCTAAGATTTAATCATTTTCACCTGAAATAAGGCATGAAATTGCAAATGTGTTTGTGTTGTAATACTAGGGGTTTTATTCCTTGTAGCTCTCTGACTACGGATGAGGAGGCAGATTCTATCTCCCCAGAAACTGCAGAGGCAGGCACCATTTCAGAGGAGGAGGATCTCCATGCCAACCAGGCACTGGTTCCTCTGGAATCCTCTGGAACACCAGAAGTGGAGGACAGCTTCCTGTAGCTCTGCCAAAACACTTGGTGAAATTACGGCAACATTCCTGAATAGCTTTCGTGGGTAATAAAAGAATGTAGCATGAAAATGTAGCAAATGAATTAAGAAGTTTACACAAAAATACAAAAAATTACCACTGCTTTAGGGAATATTTTAGACTGTGCTGTGAATCTGACTATTTCAAAGTAAAAATGTTGTGTTTAGTCCATCATTACAGAAAAACATCTACAAGTTCCAGACATTTCATCAGTGCATATTTATTCTCCAGTTTGTGCTATATTTGTCGAGCCATGTTACTAGCCGCACTGAATATAATAGCATAGCTAAATGTTAATATAACACAGAAACACCATCACATTTAATCACTACATGAATGATCGTTGTTAGTTTTACCATCTATTATATCTATTACCTCTATTTTGCATAACTGATCTCAATTAGTTTCCATTCATGTGGATCTGATTTTGACTTTCTGTAGTTTCAAAGTCACCTACAATGTTGTTGTTAATTATGTACAATGAATGTTAGAGCAGATGAATTTAAATTGTATCAGGGTAGATTCTCTTTGTGTTTTGTCACTTGTGGTTATGTGCAATCCGCGCATGCACAGAAGAATTACGAAGCTCCCAAAAAAGTTACATCCAGAGCTGGTCCAAATATTTAAAAATAATCAATTTAAAATCAGCAACTATTTCTATTTCCAGTGACACACAATCATCAAAGACAAATATGGATTAATTTTTTAAACAACCTCTAAAATATTTACTTTAAGGTTGGGAATATATTATTTGTGAAATGCTGTAGTATTATAGTTCCTATTGCAGTGTTTCTATGGTGATTTGTATTTTTATTTTACATGTTTTGGTGATAAATATTGAAAAAAAAACACTAAAGTTGGAACATTGTAACAGTGGAGAGACACAGGGAATGAACACAGGATAAGTGTTCAGAGCCCTGGAGGGCATTTAATGAACAATAGCAGATGGAAGAGTCAAAAAGCATAACCACTGAGGAAGGTGGTGAGTTGGTGTCATCATGGTTGCAAAACAGTGGTGGTTCTGGCGACACGGCATTACACTTCTCTTTTCCTCTACTGCCTAGAGCTGCTTTTCTGGGGCCCTTTAATCCTCTCCCTGATGAGGCCTGATGGTAACACAGAAGAGGTCACGTTACATCACAACATGTACTGTTACCTGCGTGAAGATGTTCCCATTTCTTGGCTGAAAGCCTACTACATTCAGTAAAACCAACAAAAGCTTAAGGCATCCATATTACTGAAAATCAATGGAAAATACATTTCTAGTTGCACTGAAGTAGAATCTTTTTGGGTGTTTTGAGATGCAAATGCATGTGTTCTACTCCAAGTTGATTTGTGGGAAGAAAATGTATTTTGACAGTTAAATATATTTGCCATTATTGAGCAAAAAATTATACCACATAAATGCTGTCTTTCAAAATATCAGTTTAGGCTGTCTTGACTTATATTCTGTAAATTTACTTTCTTCATTTTATATAGCATTTCATTTTTATGAGTTCTGTATACATTTTGCACTTTACAATGTTTTGCAAAAAATGTCTAAGAATGGGATGTAATGTACAGTACATAAGAGATTGAATGATGTTTGAAAGGTATTAACAAATTGTATACATGGAGGTACTGAATGAATGAGAAATAAACTGAGCATTTCACTGCCTTAGCACGTATTGTACAAGACCAGTATGCTGTTGTGTACTGTCACTATGACTAATATCTTTGACGTACTTTTGTATTGTATAAAGTTTCATAAAAAAGGAAAAATAGTAGGCAAAATGTTAAAATATATAACACCATTTTCTTTGGAAAAAGATCTGTAGAAATATGTCTCTAAAGATTTTAAATCTTTGTTCATTGAGCAATGATATGATACTGAGATCGTTTATTTTGTCTCTTGTTAAGATTGCTCACAATGGTTCTCCTATCATTAGATACACTACCAGTAAATGAGCCTTCCTTGTACATATTTTTTTATGGCATTTGAACACAGAATGCAACACAAGCAGAAATTCAGGAACACACATATTACATGGGAGATTCTCATGAAACTAGTTCTAAATGTAGGCAGGTTTGGTCATAAGGCCATGATGGTTTAGCAAATATCGATAATCAATCGCAAGGCTAAGATGTCTAGTTAATAGGAAATAATTTAAAATGTAAAACATCTTTCAGTTGAATGTTTTCTAATCTTCCCAAAAAATCACATTCTTAAAATACACCAAGATTATTTTTATACATTATGCCTACAAATATTTGGGTCAAATGTTTCATGAAAATCATCCACACACTGTAGATATTCACTACACACACAAGCACGCTATGATACCAAAGCTTTTCTGCATTTGTACAAATGTATTTTTATATGTATGATTTTATATTTTACAAGTGTTCATGTGAAAATAAATTCTAATAAATTCTACAACACAAATATTTCTTAATGAGTCCCTTATTTTCATTAAGCTGAGTGAAAAATATAAAACTTTCCTGTATTGTACTTCTATTAAGAAAATATGCAAGATAAAAATATAAATTCAAAAAATGATTTATTCATGAATCCAACATCAATATGAAGGCAAGCTATATTCAGTTAATGTAGAACAGATAAAAATTAAACATGGTTTAATTTTATCTAAGAGATCATTTTCCCAAGCCTAGATAGACTTTTATTATTACATAGAGACCAGTCCTATCAAAACCTCTCTTTTTCCAGCCTTTAGCACTGTATCCATCATGAGTTCTTTCTCTACTCCCCCTGGCCACAGTCACCCATCAACCCCCACCAGAACCACCTCACACAACACACACACACACACACACACAAACATTAATACATGGATTCCAAGGACAATCAAAGATGTCTTTTACTATCTCTCCCCAACCCTCTTCTCCAGTAAAGGAGCATGGAGGATGGGGCTGGGGCAGGCTGGTGTTAGGCCAAGAAGCTCCACAGCAGAGCAGCTGTGTGACCATCATCACACCAGATTAGTTGCAGCTCTTAACACCATGGCATTTGAACTGGGTGTGCAGGCCTGTTTTCTAACCAAACCGAGACATATGGTTATTAGCGGAAACTGTTACCCCTCTGTTGGCTCTCTCACTTGACGTTTGCTGGTCAGACTGAGTGAGACAGACAGAGAAGAGATACAGGTTGTGAGGGAGTTAACTTGGTCCTGGATGGTGGGCCCATACAGCTCTGCAAGGTAAGATGAACATTTCAGAGTGAAAGATATTTACTGGTTATAGTGCAATAAATCTGCCGTGTCCTGTTTTAGGCCATGTTTCACTGCATTTAAAATGAATAACATTTGAGCCAACCTTTGATAAAGTATTTACTGGCCTTCTTCAGATAATATTACGCTTGAATCTGGAGTTGTGACAAATCCAGAACGTTTTGATTTCCCAATGCCCCTTCAAAAATGAGAAGTGCATGATTGAGTGACGCAGAGATGGAACCTAATTTCTCTCCTCAGACACAGACACAACAGTCCCAGATACAGTCAAGCCCAGAGATCTGGAGCGGGTCCAAGATGCTGCTCTACCTGGCCTTTCTTCTAGGGATCCTGTCCACAGTAGCTCAAGGTAAGATTAAACATATGGGGGGTCTACCGGAGTCCAGACACGGTACAGACCGGTGATTCTGTTCTTGACATATTCTATTGGATCCAGGCAAAATGCTACCGTCAAGAGTCAGCGTCAACAGACATTGAATTTGTATTGGAAAGATTTGAAATGTTTTGTGAACATTTGCAAGGTTTTCGTCATTACACTTCATCACAGCCTCTATGTGTCCATTTAAAACCTTAATAATGCATGCTGTACCTTATGCAGCAGTTATACATGTGTAGAAGCTGATCATGTGTTTATCCTATGTATATCATGTTTTTTTACTTACTCTTTCATCATATTATAGAAACATCTGTTGCTAAGATTGTATTAAAAATTTGATAGAAGTGCTTTTGGTTTAATTTCAGATACAAAATGCAGACTAAGACATTTGTGAATAACAAACATTTATTCAAACCTCCAATTTTTGGGTGGATGTGTAAAATTTAGTTTTGAGTGTAATTATGTAGCAGAACCACTATCATAACGCAGTAGGTTATACAAGTCTATGTTTTAAAGCAAATGGTTTAGATGACATGGGGTCATGATTGTTTACAAGTAAACGTGGAAGTTGAGGGAAGGTGTTTTGCTACTTTATATGTAAGATCAGACCCATAATGCTGAATAATACAAAACCATGAGCATGCTCCCTCCTCCTGACCATTTGAGCTGTGGTCAGTGGTAAACAACAAAATATGCTGAACAAAAAAGCTCATTTCTGCTTTCACGCAAACAAAACTACTGAGATTTTTCTGCATGGTTTTCTGATCCAGGTTTTAACAGGTGGATGTATGATAAAAGGACACGGACTCCCACTGGAGAGTCCAAAATTGTCCATGTGAACTGTTTGCAAAATAAGATGTTAAATAGTTCAGTCAAATTTTTTTGCACAAAGTCAGAGTATTTGAAGTTCTTCAAAGCCTTTTACCCCAGAGAGCTGTTGTTGAAGTGTCTTAAAGAAGACATTGTTTGTCTCTGAATAAGCGCCTCACCAGCAGTTGTCACGCTCCAAGCGAAAAGGTCTTCCTGGTCTTTCTATCCCAAACAGCTTCTTCTGTTTTTATCGTTCTCCCTCTTTCCCTCCCAAGAAATCTTTGTTTTTGTTTTTGTCACAATTTTTTTAGGGCCGATTGGCCATTTTGCATTTCTCACAAATGTCAGATGGGCTGTTGTCTAACAGGTCTATTGGACCTGTAAAACTTATTTTTATTAATATATGTTGATTTTGGGGGGAGGGGGTTGTCTTGGTAATAATAAAAAGGGCTGTTTCATTTGGTAGCCAGGGTGCATTTCTGTTCCCAGTTTTCCCCTTTTTTATTTCAGTCTTATTTCACTAGGCTTTACAGCAACAACCTGTAAGTAATTTGGGTTCATTGCCTTCCTCACACAACAACTGATTTTTGACTTTGTTGCCTTAAAAGATTTGTTCCAGCAAGAAAAGCAGAAGTGAGAGAGGCATAATTAGAGCCTAGCTCAGCAATGTGTTTCCTGCCATTTTGTCTGAGATTAATTAGAATACAGTGAACCCAATGGCTTTCAGTTCTCTGAAGTTTTGATAGAAACAGCCAATTGAAATAAAGGGAAAAAAAGTCAGGTTTAAGTCCAGTCTTGACAATTTTGACCAAAATTAACACCCATTGGTTGGGCTCTGGGTTTGTGGTTTGCAGGCATTGTCAGGATGTTGTCCATCCTAATCGGTATCAAAACTGTGTCCATGCATTGCTTGTAAATAGCAATACATACTGGCCTGCACAATCAGTGTAACATAATTTTTCTTTGTTTACCTCAGTAGAATGGCAGCGTCCTATAATAAAGCTCAACTCCCAACTCGTGATTGGGTCTGAAGTAGTGCTAACCAAGGGCACTCAACTGGTCCTGAGGTGTGAGGGAAACGGGCCAGTCAACTGGCTCACCCGGTTGGCCAAACATAGGAAATTCATCTCCAAGGGCAACGGCAGTGTCAAAACCTTCAAAGTGGACAAACTGTCGGCAGAGCACACGGGGACATATATATGTGAATATACCAGCGTGGATGTCAAGCGCCCGGACCTGGTCTCCACAGTTCATGTTTATGTGAAAGGTGAGCATAGCAAACTAGTGAGCTGGTCTTTATTAATTTGTGTAGAGTGTTGGCCAATCACAGTGATTTATGTGTGACTTTGCTATGGCGTTGCCTGTTATTCATTCTCAGAGATGGACTGTCCAATAAAATCTACATTCCCTGTACACTACCATTCAAAAGATTGGGATCACTTAGTAATGTTTTTGTTCTTGAAAGGAAATAACATCAAATTGATCAGAAATACAGTGTAGACATTGTTAATGTTGTGACTACACTGGAACAGAGGCCCTTTATCAGCAACCATCAATCCTGTGTTCCAGTGTCACATTGTGTTTGCTTATTCTAAGTTTGCTAAGTTCAACATTTTAAATGGCTATACACATCAAAAAGCATACCAAAGTCCCCTCTTAACTGCTGACATTGAGACTGATGTTTTGCAGATGCTAATTAATGAAGCTGCCTGTTGAGGACCTGTGAGGTGTCTGTTTCTCAAACTAGTATTTGTATGTATTTGTCCCCAGTTGAGCACCAGGGCCTCTCACTCCTCGTTCTATTCTGTATAGAGACAGTTTGCACAGTTCAGTGAAGGGAGAAGTACACATCGTTGTACAAGATCTTCTGTTGCTTGGCAATTTCTGTCTTCATTTCTCAGAACTACAACAGACTGACCCGTTTCGTAAGAAAGTTCTATGTTTCTGGACATTTTGAGCCTGTAATCAAAGCCACAATTGAGGATGCTGCAGATACATGCTGCAGACTAGTCTAAACAAGGACAGTATTATTGCTTCTTTAATCAGCTCAACAGCTTTCAGCTGTACCAACATAATTAAAAAGTGTTTTCTAATGATCACATAGCTTTGAAAAATGATATACTTGGATTAGAAAACACAATGTGCCATTGGAATACAGGATTGATGGCTGCTTATAATGGGTCTTTGTATGCCTATGTAGATATTCCATGAAAAATATGTTTCCAGCTATAAGCATTCACACCATTAACAATGTCCACACTGTATTTTTGATCAATTTGATGATATTTTAATGGATAAAAAATTGACTTGGCCAGAACTACACTTTCGAAATGAACCAGCATATCACCATTTCAAACCAACTGTTTCCACCTCCAGACCCAACCGGCTTGTTTACAACCAGCACCACGGCCCTACGTGTGGTGAAGAAGGAGGGGGAGGACTGCCTGCTCCCCTGCCTGCTCACTGACCCAGAGGCCACAGACCTCAGGCTCCGCATGGAAAACAACACCTCCACACCACCAGGGATGAACTACACCACCGACCCCCACAGAGGCATCTTCATCCGCAACCTCCATCCGAGCTTCAACGCTGATTACGTCTGCAGCGCCAAGCTCAACGGGCTGGAGATGATCTCCAAGGCTTTTTCCATCAACGTCATCCAAAGTGAGTAGGCTACGTTCTGTGGAGAAATAGAACAGTTGAACGCAGCTCAAGGCACAGTGTACAAGCTCGATGAGGCCCATTGAGTTTAAAGAGGCTGCGCGTCATTATTATACCCCGACTATGTTCATCTGTGTCAAGGGCTACGTTTCCCGCCGTACGTGTTCGTCGAGAAGGACGAGTATGTCCGTATCGTTGGAGAAGAGCTGATAATCCGCTGCACCACCCACAACCCAAACTTCAACTATAATGTCACGTGGACATACAACTCCAAGAAGGCAAGCGTGAGCAGAGTAATGGAATTAACCCATGTATTCTGTGCTACATCTGGATGTATATATATGTCTTAATTAGTTTGCTTAAAACACAATGATACAATGTTTTCTTGTCTCTTATAGAGATTCACCATAGAAGAGAAAGTCAGCTCTGGGGAGAATAACCGGCTGGACATTGTGAGCATCCTGACAATTTTCTCAGTGGACCAGTCAGACACGGGCAACATAACCTGCATCGGTGTTAACGAGGCTGGAGTCAACAGTTCCACCACCTCCTTGCTAGTTGTAGGTAAGTAACTGGATAACTAATTTAAAGAAAATCAGGCCATCAAGAATTGGATTGTATTCTTTAGTGCTGAATGTAGCAAAAATGTTTTACATACAAAACCAAACGTTCCTTATTGGACAAGTTCAGGAAGTGCGTCTAGATTTCGGTTCGTATTATTTCGTTTTGTGTTAAAGGGAATACCCTCCCCCATGTCTCCCTGTCCAGAGGAACCCTACATCCGTCTGGCCCCCCAGCTGTCCTCTAAGCTGGCCCACCAAGGCCTGTCCATCGAGGTGAATGAGGGAGAGGACTTAAAGCTCAGTGTCCTGATCGAGGCTTACCCCCAGATCATAGCCCAGCACTGGGACACACCCAGCACCTCTGCCACACAGGAACACACCTTCACACACTACAACAACAGGTGGGTTGAACTCTCATGACAGCCAGTTGAAGGAGTGGATGGACCTGGGATCCTACTCTGGCTGTTTGGGGAAGGTGTTTTGGGACAAAAGGTCAGCAACACAATAAGAGAGGAAAAAAATACATATTCAAATGACTATCAACTTGATACATTGGTATGATGTTACTTAAAAGTGATTTGGGCATTAAAAATAACCATGGTGTCTGAACACAAGAAAAATTAATTTTGTTCAATCAGTAGGTAACAGGGTTGTTGTGTTAAATTTGACGCATTCAGATTTGAACCACAAAATACTTGAAAATTGCCAAAAGTTTAAAAACCTGCTCACCTGCTTTCATTATAAAATATGACATTTAGACATTCAATGTTTCTTGGAATAAAATAAAAAAATTCAACATATTAAAATAAGTGTTTAGTCCTAAAATAAAAGGCAGATGTAAATTAGTCACCAGTCACCTGTATTAAATTATATACTTCAGAATTTTAGATGAATTATTAAAAACAAAAATATTGATCTGAAATGGCAATTATAATCAGTTTGAAAAAAACAATTTCAGGTGACTTTGCCATGTCCTAAGTTCTTTAACACATCAACTTCCACGTGAAATATAAGGCATACAATAATAAAATGTTGAAAACCTTCATTTTATGTAGTCCTACTTAAAATCTGTCCTATGAAATCCCATGAAAATTGTCATTATTATTGTTTTATTTTACATTTTATGGATGTTCATGAAATCACTTTCCACCATGTTAGTTCATATTAGTTCTCCTGTAATTAAAAAGTCCCTTTACTCAGTGACATCATATTTGTTGAGTTCAGTATCATCATTTTTTTATGCGGAAAAACAACAGCTCCAAGCTAAGTACTTCATCATGCTTCAATCTCTTTATAGATGTTTCATGATGTTAATCTATGTCTCGCTTACAAATGCCCACCCTTTTAGACAGAATTACAGACAAAATGTAGTTCTATAATTCGAAAATATGTTTGACAGAGAATATCAAATCCGAAATTTAATAAAAGGCTTTTGAAATTATCTATTTGTAAGCAATGTCTACTTAAAACATCAAAAGTAGTCTTTCTTGCAAATAACCCAGACATTATTCAGAATAGGGAAGCAGCGACATTAGATATTTTAGTTTATTACATAGTACCTTAAGAGGGAAGGAAGGAACTTCTTACACCTCCATGATGAGGCGACCAGTAGAGAAGTACTGTAGGATGTATTACTCACCGGACCGCAGCATCTGCGCTCTTCCCTCTTTTGTACTGATAAATGATCTCAGTGTTATAATCCTTGTCTGCCTGGCTTTCCTCAGGTATTCTGCTACCCTGCTTCTGAAGAGAATGAATGCACAGGAGCAGGGCCAGTACACTTTCCATGCCAGTAGTGCAAAGGCCAATGGGTCCATAACATTCCACGTACAAATGTATCGTAAGTTACGCTTCTCACTTCCTTCAACCATGCTCTCTCGGGAATAGTCACTTCCAGCACCGCATCCACTGACCGTATCTGAATAAAAAACATGCGAAAAGACAAAATGTTTTTCCATTCTCTTGTGATTGGCAGAGAGGCCAGTTGCCGTGGTGAGGTGGGAAAACATCACCACGCTCACATGCACATCGTCGGGTTACCCTGCACCCATCATCTTCTGGTACCAATGTTTCGGAATACGAGAAACGTAAGGGTCTATATGTTGGTTACTGCAGTTAGCAACCATGTTACTATGGCATTGGTATGATGACTGGTAAATGAAAGACATAGCTATTGAGGAAAGATTACAATAACTGACAAATACATGTTGAGATTGCTCTTCGATTTTAGTACCAACCATGACATATTGGACTGTATCACCAAACAGGAAATCCTAAATGTACTTCTTTTAAATGAGACCAGGTGCAATGAGAACACCACAGGTGTACATATGCCAACTCCTCTCCTGGCCCAAACTTTTGAGATCCAGAGGGAGGAATATGGAGCGGTCGAGGTGGAGAGCGTCCTGACCGTGGGGCAGTCCAATCATAGGATGACCGTGGAGTGTGTTGCTTTCAACCTGGTTGGGGTCAGCAAAGACACCTTTGCCATTGAAGTTTCTGGTAAAAGACAACTCTTGGTGATCCATGGTTATCCTGAATATAATCATCAGTTCACAATGTCATGATAATCCATCTCATGAATGTTACATTAACTTCCTGTTCATTTGTTTTTTGTAGGGACATTCATATAATCTTTCACTTTAGCTTTACTTTTACTTCCTCAGTACAAAGTTATGAGTGTCTAAACTTTTGACTGGTACTTCACATGGAAAAGTGTGCCGATCATTAGCAGCCCTTCAAACTCTCTATCTGTTTTCTCATTGGACAGATAAACTGTTCACCTCCACCCTATCAGGTGCAGCCGGTATTTTGGCCATACTCATCCTGCTCTTTATAATCCTTCTCTACAAGTACAAGCAGGTAGGACACACACTCTAAAATACAAAACATACTGATAGGCCAGTTTACATTGCATTTCAATATATACCTTAGACATAAAAATGGCTGTGTGACCAACGTGTCATTCCCTTTTCAGAAACCACGATATGAAATCCGATGGAAGATCATCCAGGCCACTGATGGAAACAATTACACGTTCATTGACCCAACTCAGCTGCCTTACAATGAAAAGTGGGAGTTTCCCAGAGATAAGCTCAAGCTAGGTTAGTGGCATTTCCTTAAAAAGGTACTGCAGTACTTTGTTCCTTCAGATTCAGCTCTTCCACTGTGGGGTAACACATCGAAAAAACAGTTGCCACATATTTAACCCTTAGGTAACAGCCACTCCATAGTGTATGATGAATGACTGGACACTATGTATGCAGTATAACAAGTCATTTTCTTACAGATATGAAGTTTAGTAGTGTAAATTATGTGTTGGCTGTGCAGGGAAGATCCTGGGTGCCGGGGCCTTTGGTAGGGTGGTGGAGGCTACTGCCTATGGCCTGGGAAACGAAGACAATGTGATGCGAGTTGCTGTCAAGATGCTCAAAGGTCAGAATCCATTGATCAGAACGTCTCACTTCAAGAATATACTTGATCGAAGTATAGTGAACTGTCTGTGTTCAGGCTAGAGTGGTACAAAAGTGTCATTTGATTGGCGTATCTCTTTCTTCCTGCAGCTAGTGCCCACTCAGATGAGAGAGAAGCTCTGATGTCAGAACTGAAAATCTTGAGTCACCTGGGACAGCACAAGAATATTGTCAACCTGCTGGGAGCCTGCACACAGGCTGGTGAGAACGAAGACCTCTTGGAAAACATACCGCCCTATATCAAGTGTTGGAATGTATGCACTCGCTGCCTTAAGTCGTTCTGGATGAGAACGACTTCTTAATTACTTCAATGTAAATGCAATATGTGGGAAACTGAATGAGAAAAAAACGTTTCGATTTCCAAACATTTTCCCTCAGGACCTGTACTGGTGATCACTGAGTACTGTAGTCATGGAGACCTTCTGAACTTCCTTCGACACAAGCAGGAGACCTTTCTGAACTTTGTCATGAACATGCCAGAGGTCCCAGACGAGACCAGCGACTACAAGAATCTCAGCGAGCAGAAACAGTTCATCAGAAGGTGGGCATCATATGCGCATGACCCTCACCAACCTTTAACCTCAATGTACACAGAGATCATCAATCAATCAATCAATAAAATGTATTTATAAAGTCCTTTTAACATGAGCAGATGTCGCCAAGTGCTTTTACAAAACACCCAGCCTGAAATCCCAAGGAGCAAGCAACAACACTATTGAAGCATAGTGGCTAGTAAAAACTCCCTAAGAGGGGCCAAAATGTAGGAAGAAACCGAGAGAGGAACCGGGCTAAGAGACACTTCATGTCATATCCGTGACCCTCACCCTTATCCCTTCCTCCCTTCCCTCACCCAGCGACAGTGGGATCTCCAGTGTGTGTTCTGACAGTTATCTGGAGATGAGGCCTGTCCGCCAGCACATCAGCTCCTCTCTGGGTAAATGATCTGATGCACTCCCTTCTCATTTATCCAGCACCAGTCATTGCATGCTTTCAACCAGTTTAATGTTCCTGGTAAAGTTCTGCTCTGTTCCATTTCATCAGACTCTTTGTGTGACGAAGGTGGGCCAGACTCATGGCCTTTGGACATGGATGACCTGCTGAGATTCTCCCATCAGGTAGCTCAGGGCCTGGACTTCCTGGCAGCCAAGAATGTGAGTCTCAACACAGTCTTAAAACAAAGCTTGTGAAATCTGTACCCGATATGTGTGTTGTGCTATGATAATGTATTGTCTGTCTCTCCGTTTGTCTCTTTATGTCAGTGCATTCACCGGGACGTGGCAGCTCGGAACGTTCTCCTGACCGACCGCCACGTTGCTAAGATCTGTGACTTCGGCCTGGCCCGTGACATCATGAACGACTCCAACTACGTGGTGAAGGGAAATGTGAGCAAACAACTTCCTACACACCATGAAGTCAACAAAACTGCTGTGTATTGTTTTGTATATCTTCCCTCACTATGTATCAACAGGCTCGTTTGCCTGTGAAGTGGATGGCTCCAGAAAGTATCTTTGACTGCATCTATACTGTGCAGAGTGATGTCTGGTCCTATGGGATCCTGCTATGGGAGATCTTCTCGCTGGGTGAGCTGACATAAACATGAAAGTCTAAGCATAGCTGCATTTCATCCCTGGGGAAAACATTCTGTTGTTTACGTGAGATTAAAGCAAGGGCGACAATTGGGTGTGACAGGGATCGGCTCAATAGCTCAACCCCGACAATTTCAGACAGACAACAAAAATGATTCAAAAAAAGTATAAGCACTTCAGTGGTTTCAGAGGGCTGGCTTCTAGACCACATGGAATGGCTGAGAGAAACTGTTTACTGGTAATTAGACGCATGGTGCAATGCAGATGAACAGTGATACCTGTCATAGGGTTGACCAGTGGAGAATTAGCACACATTTCTACATTTTGCACAACTGTCAACACGTTATTTTACAGAATTCAATAGCTGCAATGCCGAAGTATGTTAACAGACTTGGTGGTTGATCTGCAATGCGTATTTCTCTTTTAGATTTCACTATCCATGGCCAGTGCAGAATACAGAGAAGTGGTATTGTAATAGCTCAGAGGAGCTAGAGATTTCTTTTTCAATGAAGCTACAGCCGCTTCAGTTGTCAATGAATTACCACTCAAGCCTCTCTTCTGTCATGTGAGAACAGAAAGGTTGCTTAGGGAGAGAAACTGGCTTGCTTGAACCTACAGCTTGAGATGAACAGAAACATGACCTCTTCAATGATATTACCCTAGAGAGCAGGAGCTGAAAAGAATGCTTGAAACTGTTGTAAATCTCAGACATTAGTGTCTTGACCAAAAAAAGCAGAAATCAGGCCACAGTGTTTCATTCCATTTCCTCTGAAATCTAGAACTTCTGCTTGTTGGGAATTCATGTCAGTTATAGTATTATAGAACCTAGATAGTTAAATGTTTTTAATTGTAGTATGGTTTTCTTTCAATAAAAATATTTTTTTAAAGAAAGGCTCTGATCGCACGATAATCCATCTGAAATCTTTAAGATGAAAAGTCAAACCTTGCAAACTAAAAATTGGTTTATAAAGGCATATCCATCATGATAAAACAGAGCTGGTGCCTCCCTCTCAAAACTTGGTGCATACCTGAACCAGATATTAATTGAGGGTGGTGGTGATATATTTCAGATAGCATGTGGTCATCTGGAAGCTGTGAATTATAATGTTAAGGGCAGCAACTGAGGGGCAAACCATTATGACTCTTTACTAATAAACAAGTCAACATTTTAATTGTGCTTGAAAATACAACTTTTTATAGTGTAGAATAAAATGTACTGCTGAAAATGCATGTGTTTTACTTGAAATCTTTAGGGAAGAGCCCATACCCCAACATCCTGGTGGATACAAAATTCTACAAGATGATAAAGTGTGGTTATCAGATGTCTCGGCCAGACTTTGCTCCTCCAGAAATGTAAGTTGCAGAATCAAGTCTTTAATGTTTAAATAATCTTGTCACCAAGCCAAGAGGGTGGATGTGTTTGCAGATTAAGGCACAATATTTCTTCCACCAGAGTTAGCTTCATTTAAATACAAATGAATGTACATAACAATATACTTTTCAAATATTATGTAACACTGAACATAAAAAAACATGTATCTTCCAGTCATACCCTTTTTTCAGTATTTGTAAGAAAGATATATTTTTGTGCAAATGGATTAAGCATTTCTGATTACACATTACTTGGTTGGAGATCTTCCTCTGAGCCCTAATGCAAAAGCAACAACGCCCCCCTCTACAATCAAAGAACTCACAGGAATAAGAAAGAGTCGATATTATTTTCAATATCACCAAAGCTTTGGGTGTGTGTGTGTGTGTGTGTGTGTGTGTGTGTGTGTGTGTGTGTGTGTGTGTGTGTGTGTGTGTGTGTGTGTGTGTGTTGATTTGCATGCGGCTGTCACAGTACCCGGAATAACTGTCTTGGGCTCGGAGACAGTGAGACAAGAATACAGAGACTGAGTCAGGACCTCGCTCTCTGGTCCCCTTTGTGTGGGTGTGAGTCAGTCCTTGGTCAGGCATGTTCTGCGTATTAGCCACATGATCAGCAGACAGGAGCCCAGAACACAGCCATTTCACGGTTAAGGCAAGGAGCACACTAGAAGAACTATAGTGGGGTTTGTGGCGTACACGCTACCGTTCAAAATGTTTGGGGTCACATAGAAATGTCCTTGCTTTTGAAAGAAAATGCAGTTTTTTGTCCATTAAAATAACATCAACTTGTTCAGAAATACAGTGTAGGCATTGTTAATGTTGTAAACGACTATTGGAGCTGGAAACGGCTGATTTTTAATGGAATAACTACATAGTCATACAGAGGCCCGTGATCAGCAACCATCCGTCCTGTGTTCCAATAAAACTGGCCTGCTTTAGACTAGTTTTGTATCTGAAGCATCAGGAATTGTGGGTTTAAATTGTCTCAAAATGGCCAGAAACAAATAACTTTCTTCTGAAACTTGTCAGTGTATTATTTTTTAGAGAAATGTAGGCTATTCCATGCGAGAAATTGAAACTAGAGGTCTCGTAGAACGTTGTGTATTACTCCGTGCACAGAACGGCCAGCATCCTGGAGTGCTGCGTGCAGAGCTGGTAGAGATTTTCTTCCGAATATTGACGAATTCAGAACAATATATTTTACTTTTCATGTTGGATGACAAAAAAGTAAAATCTTTGACTGTGCACTCCAGGAGTTCTTTTGGCATTTGCATGAGAATGCATGAGCAGAAATAGATCCCATACCCCTATTGTAAATCATGTGTATGGATCTGTTCCTGGGGCCCTTGTTAAGGTCAACTTTATACCAGTATTTAAGCGAGTAACAGTATATTTTGGCTGTAAAAACGATTGAGAAACTGGTATAAGTTCACTTATCATGTGTTCTGGAATCTCTTAATGAATTTCTGGAAATGATTAGATGCCCTTATCCTAGCTAGGCATACCTTTAACAACCATTTAGGGGACATTTATAATACCAGAAATGATTAAAATCATGTACAAAACAGTTAACACTGAGGACAATGTACATTTCTGGTATGTATGGGCACCGGAGGGCAGCGGCTGTGATGGCTCAACCAGCCCACAACACTGAACACTCCATTATTACCAGTACCAACATGATATTGCTGCCCCACTAGGTATGACATCATGAAAATGTGCTGGAATTTGGAACCAACGGAGCGCCCGACCTTTAGTAAGATCAGCCAGCTGATTGAGAGACTACTGGGGGACGAGCCAAAACATCCAGACCAGGTACCACACACAGCGGGAATGAAGGTCTATCATAACCGTGGTAGACCTCTGTAAGAATTGAATCACTAAATACCCACTGTCGGAGGGGATTTATACCCACTGTCGGAGGGGATTTATACCCACTGTCGGAGGGGATTTATACCCACTGTCGGAGTGGATTTATACCCACTGTCGGTGGGGATTTATACCCACTGTCGGAGTGGATTTATACCCACTGTCGGTGGGGATTTATACCCACTGTCGGAGGGGATTTATACCCACTGTCGGAGGGGATTTATACCCACTGTCGGAGGGGATTTATACCCACTGTCGGCGTGGATTTATACCCACTGACAGAAGGGATTTATACCCTCTGTCGGAGGGGATTTATACCCACTGTCGGAGGGGATTTATACCCACTGTCGGAAGGGATTTATACCCACTGTCGGAGGGGATTTATACCCACTGTCGGAGCGGATTTATACCCACTGTCGGTGGGGATTTATACACACTGACAGAAGGGATTTATACCCTCTGTCGGAGGGGATTTATACCCTCTGATTTACCGGTAACGGATTGTCTGAAGATAAGGTAACACGATTAGGTCTCAGTTTATTTTCAAATGCGCTATATTACGGTCCTTCTCTCCCCTCTCAGCAGCAGGTGATGTACCAAAACATCCAAGAGCAGGACATGCAGGGGGAAGAACTGGATCCATGTGATGATGAGGATGATAAAGAAGAGACAAAGTTTTGTGATGGCTCTTGTGACCAGTCATGTGAGAATGAAGAAGAGGAGCAACCGCTGATGAAGACCAACAACTATCAGTTCTGCTGAAAATGCTCTGGCAAGATCCAACCATTACAGTTTCTAATCCGTAATTATTTAACATTCTATCTAGCTGCTTTTGTAAAAATGTTCTATAGAAATATGGCATATTTTCTTAAAGCAATTAAATCCCAATTTTGGTAGAGAAAGACAGGCAGCGAAGAGTGACTAGATGTGGCGGTGTGCATTGGCTGGAAATAATGTGTTACTCTTAGAAATAAACAGAGAGAATGTAACTAGTTATACCCAAAATACACTTACAATCTATTAGGACTTATTGTACATTATTTACTTTGTATGTTTTAAGAATGTCTCTCTTGAATCTATGCACCAAAGATGCATTTACCCTGACTGAAAAGACTGTGTTGATCTCAATCATGTGTACTTGATGTACATGATATTCTTTTTTTAACCACCATGGAGATGCGGTTGAGATCACTTGTTAAATTCAAACGGAGGACCACACTGTCGTTCAGTTTAAACTTGCTACGTGAACCAATGAAACATGTTTTTGAGATGCTGTTTACTTTAACAAAAGTATGTGTTCTGTTTTGTATCTCCATGGTCTAGCCATCGTTGTTATTGAATGTAGCATTCAGCTAATACTGCCTACTGTAATTATGATGATTGCAGAAACAATCCATGTCTCAGCAAACTGCTACAGCGTATGTCCATAACACACCAGAATTGTTGTAAGACAGTTAGATTGAACATTAGCAACCACAGTTACCTCCACGATGAATGGCCCCTTTAAAAAGGTGAACAGAAAAGGCTGTATGAAAAAAATACAGTATAATGAGGTTTAATGTAATTTTTTTAACATGAGGCATATATTGTACTTTCATAATGATTGGCGGGACTTGAATGTTTTTTCTTGGGGTCATTTACTTACAGTCAGATGAGCTGTACTTGCAGACAAGTTTCAGTTTCCTGGCAGAGAGCCTTAACCAGAAGCCCAACATCGTCAAAGATCCTCCTTTGTATTTAGTTGCTTTAG
Organism: Esox niger; assembly: GCA_016801105.1. Lineage (NCBI taxonomy): Eukaryota > Metazoa > Chordata > Actinopteri > Esociformes > Esocidae > Esox > Esox niger. Next base: position 49,497 of record JACXGJ010001534.1, on the reverse strand, counting down.
GCTACTTCTCTGCTCATGGATTCTCAGGAAAAGCTTCAGTGCTGTCATCCTTTCAAGGGGACGGTCCAAAGGGGACCAAGTCCAAACATAAGGCTGCTTACCTTTATCAAAGGTGCCAATCATTTTGGATGTGACTTTATTTTGAATAATGTTGCAGCAGAGAAAAGAGACAATTAACAGTTTATATATATATATACCATATGTTTGATGTAATAATGTAAATTAATAAATTTATCTTTATTTTCACGTAACTGCTTGACAGCAAAATACAGATGATTTGTCATTTAATCCTTTTAGTTCAGTTTTTGTTGCAAATCTCAAACTGGCAGTGGTTCATATTTTAATTTCAGTTAGGGGGAGGGTGATGTCATTTGTAATCAGTTAAGTATTTGTCAACATTTTGAAATATGCCTTTCGAATTTGACTGTATTTGACTGTACCCTGCTATCATTCTCATTGTCCTGGCTGAAACCAGGCAGGGAATTTCACTATGATTAAATAGAAATCATGACAGGAACATTAATAGGATCTCAAAAAATAAGGATTATATTCCATGATATTATGATGTAATTATGATTTGGAGCTCAGAGAAGGCTAGGTTAAATAGCCTTCTCTAGGTAACTCTCATTACACTTAACATCAGTCAATCAAATGTATTTATAAAGGCTGGAAGGCAAGAAAGCTAGCTACAACTTTCAAGTTGACACTTTATTGATGACTTGATCAAATGATTACTTGGTATAAGATGTTTTTCAAAATTGCTGTTGGATATGCCAATTATAGGGGGTTCTACGAGATTGGTTAATTCAATTCTTCAATTTCAACAGAACACAGTAGCTAACTGTGTGTTTCACAGATTTATGTTTGCTTGGGTTTGAAGTTAATGGATTTCAACATATTTTGTTCAGAGCAAAGGTCCGGTTAATAAATGCTTTCTTAAATTAGGATAATAAATGTAAATGACTAAATTCTGAGATGAATAGGCTAATGACTAAATCTGTTTTGAAATGATTCAGAGAAAATGTATGTAGATGTTCATTTATAATAGACTAGGCCTAGTTAACAAAAGTATTTTGATATTTTGTCAATTCTTGTGCCTTTGGTTGGTGTTGAATGTGTGGCCTTTAATTTCTTTACTTGAATAGAATTTAAGTAATTTGATCAGTGTCTAACACAAACTAAGAGACAAGTGAACTATTACCCAAACTTGACCAAAAATAACTTGATTTTGATACATTTTACACCCGTAGTCACTCTGAAAATACATGGTGAAAGTCAAACTGAGGCCCTCCCTATCCATGAATTTCTAATGACGTCTCTGATGTCATTCCACCAACATTGCCAAGCATCAACCAACATACACCCAAAGCTGAAATAATAACAGAAAATGTAAAAAACACAAAGGTATTCACCCTCCCTTGGACTCTTACATATTTTTTGTTTTAAGATTAAATCAAAGTGGAGTTAGTGCCATTGATTAACACAAAATGCCAGTCAGCAAATTGTTCTAAATTAATTTAAAGTAAATAATTAAATAGGTATTCTTCCCCTTTGCTGTGACACAACTGAATGAGATTCAGCCCAACAAATTGTCTTTAGATGTCACATATTTAGTTGGGTGTGCACCTGTGAGCAATTAGGGTGTTTCACAAGATTTCAGGTTAAAGATGTCGGTCTCTCGGAAGTCCCATAGTAACTGCAAAACAACAGTCTTGGCGTCAACAGTGAAGAGGCAACATCAGGATGCTGGGTCTTTAGGCAGAGTTGCAAAGATAATGTCATAACTTTGACTGGCCAATGGATACAGATTAAGGTGGTCAAAGAACATAGACACTGGACTAAGGAAGAACTCTGCCTAGAAGACCAGCATCCCAGATTGCTGCATGGAGGGCTGGCAGACTTAATCCAGTTACTAATTCAGAACAATTCATACATTTCATTTTCACTTTTTCATCATGGCCTTTTGTTTAGATCAGTGGCAATAATACCTGATTAAATCCATTTTGATTACATATTGTACAAAAATCTAAGCAAATATATTTGAGAGACACTGTATTTCTCTTCATTAACTTGGATATACAATGTTAAATAAACTCTGTTATACATATGTTGTTAGGACACAATGGACTATATATTAGAGGAAACAAGAAGCTACGGTTTTGTTCCTTCAGTTCCCATTTTGGACAAAAATAATGTCTTTGCATGTTCTTCTGAAGTCGCTGACCCGGTTCAAAGGAGGTTGAGTAATGTAAAACTAGGAAGTAAAAGTACAGCCATATAAACCACAGAAATGTCATTGAACATAAATACATCCTTTATTTGTAATTCCTTGAGCAAATGAATAGAATTTTTTATCATTTATATTTTTGAAATAAATCCACAGCAGGTGATAACAGACACACAAAATACCTTGCACCATAAATAACCTATTTGTAGATCAGTAATTAACCCATGTTACAATACAATTTCCATCCTCCTGTAAAAAAACTAAATGTATTTCTCCATTTTAACAGCTCTCTCTGTCCACTCGATTATAAAGGACTTTCTTTTATAGTCATGGTGTTTATCCAAGCAACAATGTTCTATCCACACATCATGCGTTAGCCCAGCTTCTCCAGGTCTGCTGCACAGAACACAACATTTTACTTTACTGTTTGCCCAATTAGTTCACAATATAGAAAAGATCAATTTCATTGAACAATTAAACATTAGAACCCTTTTGTAATGCAACTAACCAATAACAAATAACAGCAAATGTTATTGTTGTTGGTAGAGCAAGACCTTGTAAATACAATCCTGTAACCTACACAGACCTGTGGGCCATATCCAATTATAAAAGACCCAGTAGGTCGGGAATTTTTTATAAATCGGGTGTTCCATTTACCTAGGAACTGGGAACTGGAAATGACGTCAAACTCGAGTTAAGGGTTTTGACATTCCAGTGTCAAGTTGATCGCGTTCCAGTGTCCAATATCGGAAAACAAGATGGATGCCCCCATTAGAGACTGTGTTGTGCTTGCCCTTTTAGAATACATAGAATGTTTTTCATTTTATTTCATTGTGTAGAACATTTTTGGACTGCTTTATAATTGGCCATTCCATTACAGGTAACCTAACCTGTAACCTGGACAGGTGAATGCTCTTTTTGTAATGTAACTATAAACATAATTTTCCTATATAATTTACAACACTAGTCTGCTAAATGGCATAGGGTGCTGACATCTTGGATTACAAACTCGGAGCGGTGCTCTGACTTTCTGAGTTGGAATTCTGACTTGAGGGGACATTCCAGTTGAAATTTCAGACTTGGAACTTGGAAAGTCCGACCTCCGAGTACAAACGGAACTCGCCATAAATCCTGAATGCTGATTGGCAGATATTTTTGGTATATGAGACTGCATAACATGGCATGACATTGCCTCACGTTTTACTCTAATTGCTTAGGTAATTTTTTTTTAAAAAGCATGGTGGTCGATGTACATTGGGCATTTACCACCACCTTCGTGCCGTATACTTAACATAGGCCATTTGCCAAACAGGCGACTTCAATCACTGAACAGAGGGTCTGCAGGCAGTAGCATAAGTACAGATATCTAGCAAAAAAGCATTTGTTAAAACTAAATTCCCCTAAATGTTATACTGTAACTATGTACTGTAGGCGCCACAGGGGGTCCTACATTAGGGAACATTGCCTACCTGGATAGTTGTTTTATCAGGACTGTTATCTCTATTCCTCAGAAGCACACAGCAACTTTAATTTAGCAAGAACATCAACTAGCCAGGGAGATCAGTCAGCATTTACCGGGGAAAATATGCAACTATTTCATCTACCCGTCAGGTTTCGCTGGTAACCTGGTCATAGTGCAAATACAAGAGTGCTTGCCTGACCATGGTGCTCATTTCATTTAGGGGAAATTCATTTGATTGACATGAAAAATACTACAAATGGATTATTAGAATTCAGTAGCTTTAAATAGATAGTAAAGCTATTAAACTTTCTAGAAAGCTAGTTGAGCAATTTAAACAGAAATCATGTACAATCCCTAAGAACTAAAGGCAGCAAACAACGTCTTTCATGTACAACATCTCTTTATTTGAATTCCAAGTAAACTATAAATAGACCTGAATCAATATATTCTCCCACGAATGCTTTACTCTCCCATGGATTTTTTTGTCAAATATAACCCACTATTTAAATCTTGTAAACTTGCTATACAAACATTGTTATTTTAATCATATTGTCTTCAAATTAACTTCACATCCGGAAAGTACTTAAAATGGTATTCCGGGCCTATGTATTTTAAAGGCTCCGTGATTATATACTGTAAATAAGTAAATAAGCATATGATAGCCTACCTTGTTAATCTGTCCAGTAAATACAATGCAGTTTAGTGGTTTACTTTCTAGTGCTGGGGCACTATATATTTTGGTATAAGGCCACAGTATCATTTAAAAATATATTTTCTAAAAAATGCTATGAGATTTTGCTCCACTGATTTTGTTTGTAGGTCACTTGTATAGGCCAAAATCGTGCGAAAATATCTACAATAGCATACTGCTAACAGCCTCTTTGTTCACTCTAATTGCTCCGTAAGTTGCACAGAAGTTTCACAACCTTAAAGTTTCTGAGACCAGACAGTTGCTCAGAAACCCCCCAAACTAGAGGGAAGATTGCAAATGACCATGCCTCATTAAATAAAGTAGCATCGGCAAGCTTGAACATGCCTCACTGATGACTGGATTGAAATGAAATGAATGAAATGTCAATGCACCTCATTTGGTGTTGTTATCCTAGGTAAGCAACACAGCCCCATCAAGTTACAAGTTAGAATTAGATTATTTTCAAGCAGTAGAAAATGGAAGATTGAACAGTCCCGGGCCCAGATTCACAAAACCCTTCAAATTACATAACTGAAAATAAAGTTATTAGAATTCCTCTTCTTCAGTTCACAACACAAAGCTAACATGGATTGCCAATTCAGCTTGGTAAATTAGTTGGTTGCAATCATACAATCATCTAAAAACAGACATTTTTAAATCAAAGTAAGTTAAGAACTTAAGCTTGATATTTTTCTTTAAAAGCTTCCTAATATTTTTTGACATAAAATGTGTTTTGTGAATCTGGGCAATGTCATTTAGAGCTAGCCCAAGAGCCCCCTGAATTCTCTACTTGGAATCTTTGAAAGCATTTCAGCCACTAAAGCTTTGGATGACAACTGAGGGTTAAACACAGACATTGTTGACATGTCTGATGAAGAATAAGTCCTTCCACATACACAAACATCGTTATTAAATAATATTAGACTTTGAGACATTTTGCAATCCAATGAAGTTAACATCAATAATATGTTAAAACCTTTTTTCTATTCTAAAACAATATGAAAAATCCTTCAGTTAGGCTAAAGCAGTAACATTCAAGTTTTTACAATCTACAAAGCACAGCCTCTGTTTGACTGATGGGAGAATACATTACAGACTGAAAGTCTGGTTAGCAGCAATGGGAGTGAGAGCCAAACTTAGCCATATATTGGAGGTAGATCTGCCTTGAAGGCAGACATGCCTGTGATTAGTTGACTCAATACAGAAATTGGAGTACACATCTCGATACTAAGGTTCTTCAACTGCAGTAGACATTTCAAACAGTTAGAAAGGGTTAGTTAAAGGTTACGTTTTTAGTATGCTTAGGGGTTAAGTTCAGGGACAAGCTATAACCCTGACCCTAGCACAAGCTCCACCCCCTCCACTTAGTCAACCAATCACATCAATGTCTGCATTCAGTTCTAATGGGCCTCCATTACATATTTGAGAAAAACTTGAAATGCGCAGCAACATCTCTGCTACTTAGAAAACACTCAAGCCGCTGCATCTTTTTTTTCCACAATAGGCTACATTAAGAAACTCTAAGCCTCTACTAAAATGTCCCTCACTGTACTCTTTGTGTTGCATTTATGAATCTGATAGGTCCAGATCTACCAGATCTGCCTCAGGCCCGCCCACACCTGTTCCTGGAGAGCTACCTCCCTGAAGGTTCTCCCCAACCCTAATTTAGCACATCTGAATTAGTTGGAGGCTAAATCAGGTTAGTCACAACCTGGGTTAGAGAGAAAACCTAAAGAATTGGGCAGCCCTGGTCTACCTCAATACCATGGGAGTTCACGGCCATTGTGGCATACAGTGAAGAACTATCCCCTGATGTCAGAGAATTATTGGTTGGATCAAAGTCGGTCACTAGTTGTTTAAAGCACTACTTCCTCATCAAAGCCAGTGTCGGTCTCCAACCCCCCAGCCTCTGGCTGCTCCCCTCCGTCTTCCTCCTCCTGGGTGTTGATCTGTGCCACCCCAAGCCTGTAGAGGGCGTCCCTGATCACCACCTCCCCAGGCTGACAGGCCTTCAGCACAGCGCTGATCTGCTGGCTCACCACCTCCCGGCTGGTCAGGAAGTCCTGCAGACGGTTGTACAGGTAGTAGTAGGCCGCATTGTCAAAGGCCAAAGGTCGCCGACGCAACGATGTCACCGAACACGCTTCCTCTGCCTCACTGACCTCCAACCTTTCTGTGGCCTCGGCTTCAACCTTGACACCCCCGGGGTTACCTCTGTCATCCTCTCTGTTCACCTCTTCCTTGTCCAGGTCCTGCAGCAGGCTGCAGTAGGGTTCCAGCTGCTTGCAGAGGCCCATGGAGTGGTGGTCAAGACTGGAGGGCTCCTGTCCCTCTGCAGGCCCGGCGGGGTTCACTATCCAGCGGGAGGTGGACTTAGTGACAGGGTGGAGCTGAGGGTTCTCTGCCACATAGGAAAGGTCGGCGCTGAAGGGCTGGTCCTGCAGCTCAGCGCACGACACGAACTGGCGGAGAAGTAAGATATGAACAACGTGTAGAAAGGCATCTTCTATTGGCTCTGCAATGTATTATGTAAATGTGGAGGTAAATGTCATCCTGCACATCCCCCATGGTGTAACATGTCTATAGAAAGGCTCTGCATGCCCAGGGTCCTACCTCGGCTTGGTCCATGGGGTTCGAGAAGCAGCCCTGGTTACAGCCCCACATGCTGTAGGCCAGTTCAGGGTACTGCACGTCAGTGCACAGCGCCACCTGGCGGGCAGAGTCAGTAACATAGACAGGGGGCCAGTACCGGGAAGACACCAACAGGTCCACGTGGTCCCGTGCAGTCTCCCCCCTCACCAGGCACTTAGAACCACACACCACCTGGAGGAGTATGGGAAAAGAAGTCCTATATCATAAGTCTGTTCATCATGATATTTTTATTGTAACACTTATATTTAGCCTCACTGACCAGCCTATAATTTGTCAGAATGACAGATTGACAGTAAGAAATTGTGGAATGGATACGGGTGGATGACCTACTGACTGACTGTCATTGTATTAGATGTTTGAACGGGTGTGACGCTGTTACCTGATGGGGGCAGATCTTGGACAGCTTGCCTGCGGTGACGTAGGGCGGGGGCTGGGGCGCCGTGCTGAGCCCATTCTGAACATGTGTATACAGGGTGATCAGAGAGACCAGCAACTCGTCCTGAGGGAACCAAGGGAGACATTGATCTCCTAAAAACAGACACCGACGCAGTGAGGTATCACAGGGACATGAAACAGAACCCTGGTCCATACCTTGTTGCTGTCCGGAGCCGTCTTCTCTCCACAGCTGTCCAGTATGGCCCGGAGCTCCTCAGCACTGTACTCATCCACTTGGTACGGTCTGAGCCGGCCCTCGTGGATCAGACGCACCAGAACCGACGGGTTGCCTGGAACACACGCGCTATCGATTTTCACCTCCCAGTGGGTTCTCCTACATGCCCCCATTCAAAACCTGACCAAATGACCTAAAAACACCTAATCCCTAACACTAACCCAACTAAAACATGACCTAACCCTAACCCCTAAGCCTGCTCATAACAACCCGTGAAATGGTCCCACAGGTTGGATGTACTGGTTTGCTATCCTTGTAAATATGTGTGGTCCTCACAGTGAGGAAAGACAAGGAGACTTGGATGTTACACACTCAATGTTTTCATATTGTTAAAAATGAACAATTATATGATATCAGTGAAGGCCAAATCCAAGACTTGAGATAATTGCCCTCATCCTGTCATCCACCTACTCCCCAGCTGGACGGTGACCTCCTACCTGTGCACTCTGTGTGCTGTAAGGCCTTGTCCTTCTCAGTGTTGATGACCACGTTGCTCCTCATCAGCGGGGGGATGAAGGGGGCGATGATGGAGGCGTCGACTCGGGTGATGGGGACACTGCAGTGGAACGCCGCCTGCTCGATTGCCTCGCTCTCCATAGTCAGCCAGAAGTCATCCGCTTGCACCTCGTCTGGAGCCCCAAAGTCTGGCCATGTGAACTACAGGACGGAGGGGCACCTGGGCGTCAGGGTGAATGCAGCTCGGCCTGGGTTGGCCCAGAGCTCCAAACCGCTGCGTCCACGCCATGGTTACCATGGCAGCATGGGTTAGATTCCGGCCTACTGCCATTTCAACGCAACCTCTCTACGTTTCTCACATCCGCCTCTACAAAAAGCTACAATTCTCTGAAATATGTTATGTTTAGCAAAAATGCAACAGCAGGATATGGACTGACTAAAACTGAAAATCATCTTTAGGTCATGTGTGGTAGGTTCTGAGTTTGGATGTGTGGCTCCTGGCAGTCTGTCCCCTCACCCCTTCCTCGGTCTGTCCTACCTCCACGTTCCGGAGCTCCAGTACGTTGTTTGTGTATCTCTGGGCGATCTCCACCTTGGGGGCGATGCCACACACACCACATATCATGTCATTGTAGTCCCTCACTGTCAGACACTCAAAGGCCCAGTAGCCAGTGACCAGCAGCTCCTGGACATTGGCCACCTCCTCAGGACTCAGTGTGTGGACTGATGGACAAAGAGACAGAGGGAGAGGCCACAAGAGGAATAAGGCATGATGAAAATGAGCGAGTGAATGTTGAATAAAGAGAGGAAAAAAACATTTGAACAGGGTAAATATTAACCAAACCAATGTTAAAAAGGACTCACCAGGGTGGTTGTGGAGATGGTCCAGGATGGTTCTCACAGCTTGGTCAGGGTGTTGGCCCAGGCTCAGCTGGCTCCGGATCTTAAATAACAGGTCTAGCGTCACCAGTAACCTGTTTCCAACGTTGAACAGACCTGGGTGGAGTTGGGTGAAGCTGTGCAGGGCCAGGCACTGGGGGTTCAGACACACCTTCAGCTGGAGGGAGGCTGTCTGGATCAATGTGTCGGTCAACAGCCAGCAGTCCTCCTGCCCTGCTATAGAACTACAGGACGGAACACAAGAGACTCGTGATAGAGGATCCTTTTATGAAACCAGATGTAAACAGTGTGAACCAGCGACGACCAACATCATCCCTCCGTAAAATGGTCTCTCACCTCTGCCCTCCCTTGAACAGAGGAAAGTGACACAGGGCACAGTGGGTGGCTTCAGACTCAAAGAAACGTGGCCAGCCTGACTGGATCTGAACCTCCCCCAGGCCTTCCTGCTCCTCCCCATCCCCTGACACCTGGTCCCCAGCCTGGGCGGTGGTGAGAACCACCTGAGTGGAGTTGAGCTCCTGGATGAGGGCCAGGGTGTCGTGGAGCTCCGTTTGGTTCTCTGGAATCTGAAGAGCCTGCCTCAGCAGCTGTAGGGTGGACTGGCGCTGGAGCTCCTTCTGGGATGGAGACAGAGGCTGGTACGGGTCCAACAGAGTCACCAAACCAGCCTGACAGAAGGACGCAGAGGAAAGGTGAGAGAATGAATATACTGAACCAAAAAGAGGAAATTGGGGAGAAGCGAAAGGGGAGATTCACGACAGAGGACAGATAAAAGTGTTTTGGTTTTTGCTGACTGACCTTTAAGTCCTTGGTGTTCTTCCTGGACAGTTCCCAGCCACAGCAGGGACACTCGGCAGGCTTGTGTCGGTTCTTATACACATAGTCACATGAAGGGTTCTTACATCGTCCCCTGCCCCGCGCTGTAGAAAGTCCAAGGTCCTGACATGCGACAGGAACAGATACTACATTTTCAAAATGGAAATCCACACATTTGGGCACATTTTTTTGAAAAACTACAGTATAAGATTCAGGTATTCAAATAGTACAATTAGGTCTTTGGAAGAGCTTGAAGTTCACTGCCCCATGTCTGTGATGTACAGATTAAAGTACAGACCTCAGTGATCATATATAGTTTGATACAGTACATGTAGTCTGTATGATGAAAATGTACATCTTTCATAATGTGTAAGGGGTTCTTAGCTATGGTTTCAACATATTTGGGGAAACATTAGTGGCAGAAAGATTGAAACCCTTGACACATGATCTACAGTACTGAAGTGTGGTTGTAATATGCTCAAGTCTACATTCTGACACTTCAAAAAAGGCCTCTACTAACCAGTGTAGAGGTTGAGTTCTGTTTGAGAGGAACCACTGAGAGGATCTTCCCTCCTTTATCAGTCACAATGTACTGGCTGGTTTCCACAGGAGTGGGATGAGTCTATAATAAACACAACCAATGAGAAACCTGTAAAATACCCTTGCCCAGCCTGCATTGTGTAGGTATTTTAGTATTCTTGTGAGGACCAGAAGTCTGTGAGGTTAGGATGAGAGTTATATTGAGTTTTAGTGTTTGAATTAGGGTTAGTATGAAGGTTAGATTTAGATTTAAGGTTAAAGTTAGTTTAATATAGGAATACATCTTGGTCCTAAAGTCCTCACAGTAAGAAAATGTGTGCACCTGTTCGAGAGATGTTGTCACGGCTTGGCCAAGCTGTTTTAGAGTATTAGGCTTCAAACCAGCAATCTTCTCATGGGTTGCTGGAGGTCAAAAAAGAATCACCACATAAAACTTCACTCAGAAACAACTGAAAATAGTCCCTTATATCACAAGTAGCCACAACACACATGATTAACTTTACCTTTGTTTAGATAACTATGGAGAATTACAACTATTTAGCAATTCAAATGTTAAATAAGATATGTTTTAATATACAAAAGTGCATATGGGGTTTTATATTCCACCTGTGGACGTTTTGCTGCAGTTAATCTTGTCAACTTCGATTTTGTCAGGAGGGACAGTAATCCACTGGACTAAAGCCCGGCCTAGTTTCAGAGGAAAAAGACATGTTTATAAAAAAATCCATGAATGTCAATGTACTGAAAGGGAATAGGGTAGTTTTATCGGTCCATACCTGTGTTGAATGGAGCGGGGAGGATGGCTCGCACAGGTCGCTTCTGACCAATCACACTATTACGCTCCTGAACTTTGACCCTGGCACCAGTGACAGCTGCTCCAGCCAAAGCGCTGCTCAAAGACACAGAACAACTGAAACAAAGGATTTTTCTCTTAAATCAATGAAAATGTGAAGCCCAGTAGCCAAGCGACACCCACAGAGCTTTTAAAATGAACACCTAGGCAAAATACGGGTAAAATGAAATGTTAAAATCCGTGTCCATTCTCACATCACGGCTGCTGTCTGTGTTCCTGACAGGACTACAGCCTGGTTGTGGGCTCTGCCTCCATCTAGTGATGCTGTAACTCCACACTGCTGCCCTGGTCTCTTGGGCCTCAGTGATCCTCTCCCGGGCTTCCGGCCTCCAGGCCCCTTCCTTTTGCTAGTGTGGCCGATCTGATCATCAGAGGGAGGCTCCATAGACTCTGGCAGGTTCCCGGGGTGGGACTGTGGCACCTGAGGAGTCTTGGATGAAGCACCTGCACATTTCACTGGCGTCTTCTTTGCCTGATACGACATTTGGGGAAAGTTTGCGTCAAAGCTCAATACTGTTTAAGTACATCACTGTATTTTTAAACCAGTCAACTGGCAACTTTACATCAACATGCACATGGTGATGGAATACAGGGAGTGTAGACCTACAGAAGGCACCCATTTGCCCCCAAGGTGGTTGCCACAGACAGGACAGAAAGGGGGTTTGTGACGGGTCACGTAGACAAACGTGCAGCCAGCTGTCTGACAGCTACCCCTGCCTCTCCTGGTGTACTTCATCGACTGAGAACAGACAAAAGAGGTTTTATTAAGAATCAGTTTGTCATAGACAGGTGAACGTGGAATGGTACAATAGCCTCGCAATAAAAGTTTTACTAGTGTTCAGTTTGCAGGGTAGTACAAGGGTTTAGAGTCCCATCCCAGAATAGGTTTTAACAGTTTGTCTACAGGTTTAGCATCTTGTCACAGAATGGTTTTACCAGTTTGTGGTGAGGGTTAAGTTTCCCATCCCAGAATGAGTTTTACCAATTTGTATGAGGGTTTATTGTCCCGTTCCATTATTGCACCTACGGGTACCATGACAACAGAGCCGACAGAGCTGGCTCCTGGCAACGGCCCGTGCTCCATCCGATCCTGGGTAAACACAAATGTTTAATATATACACCACAGTGACATTAATGCATCAAACAAACACACAAGTCTGATTAAGAGTAACCCTTGACCGTTGACCAATCAGCTCTACAGTTCTTCTGACTTCCTGTGTGTTGCTAACTCACCTGACTGGGAATGATGGTGACCAGGTCAGCTTGCACATGCTGCATCACCGCACCTCCCCCACACCCCTTGTCCGTCGCCACGCCAACAACACTATAGCCCCCGCTCACAATTCCAGGATCCTCGTCCCTGAGTAGCAGGCCGGCCTCCGCCACACTAGTTGCATTGTGGGAGTTGTGCGAGGCAGAGACAGAGGTGTGGTATGATGGGGAGAGGGCCCCACGCAAGGCCCCGCGGTGTGTAAAGGTCCCATCCTCCTCCTCCTCTTTCAAGCCTTCAACGGTGACACACTGCTCTGACAGCTCCACCTCGCTGCCCAGTGCCAGGGGAGGGTACTGGGCAGAACCAATGGACAGCGAAGGCATTACACCTTCCCCCAAGGGGGATTCCAGACCATCCATACACACCTCCAGCTGGGATCCTGTCCCATCTTCAGAAGTGGCACCCTTGGACAGTAGGACGTAGTCTGCCCTGGGGAGGATTCTACGGAAACCTGAGAGGTCCTGGGAAGGGCCCAGAGATGTCTATAGGATATAGACAGAAAGACGTGTGATATAATTACAACCAGTTATACAGACACTTTTCCTGACAACACAATATAAGACAGCAGACAAGGGTGGAAATATGAGGTAAACTTACCTTGTCTGTCCCTTCTTTCTCCAATTTGGCCTTCTCCAGGTAGTAGCCCTTATCTGCCACATTGAGCCTCTTCCAGCTCAAACTAATCCTCTTGTTGATTTCAGACTGAGGCAGATTGGGGAACTCATGCTGCATGGTCTGGTGCACGTCAAAGTAGTACAGTAGGTAGGCTGACCTGAGGAGAAAGCATACATACAAACATGATAATTAGGATGTTGGCTGGTGGAGGGTTGGCGTATTGAGGTTGCCGTGTAGTTAGTGGTCTACCTGGGTTTTTTGGGTTTCTCCATGATCTGCCTCTGCTGTGCCTTGTTCTTTTTCCTCTTCTTTCGAGAGGTGACCTCCATGTAAGTGTAGCAGCTCTCCACCTCTTCAGTCATCCTCACATCGGTCTCATAAACTTCCATGATCTCCATGGCTACAGGGAGCAGACAGCCTGTGGACGTTTGATAAGTGATACCACAGCTGACTGATGTTACGCTACATATTCTTATTATTTACGAAACAAATCTAGAATAGGGAGTCAGTAACCCTAATGCAGGGGCCATGTATGGCTTTCAAGACAAGAGATAAAAGGCCATAACAACCGTTAGGTCAATTAAATGCACCGGCAGATGACAGCAGACAACTAAGCGTCAGCAAATGCACGTGGGACAGTTTTAGGACACATTTCTGGGAAATGACAGTAAACCCGCGCGGAAACATCAACCGAATACAATGTAAACATGCAAACTAATGTCCCAAATGTTGCGAATTAAAGATCCAAATCAAGAAAACCACACCACAAAAGCAACTTTCTAATATTTCTCCCTCCCATGAAATGCTTAGATTATTTGTGTGCCCCCATACTGACTGAAGATTCCGCAAATCATCCAATGAGAAGACTTCTTGTTGAATCCTTACCTCTGCTACTCCGAGGAATTGTCCAAGTCAATATGATATAGTTTCAAATAAAGCTGAAACAAAACTACATTACTCACATTGCCCCGAATGTGTCTATTTTCCTACATTTTACTTCAAGCCAAATGCTAAAATGTTTATTTTAGGGCCTCATCAAAACCGACCAAAGCCCTAGTTTCGTCCTAGGCTTGCAGTAAACATGGCGCTCTGTTGCTAAGGTTGACAACCAATCCAGTATTGCAATGAACAAGAAAGGACCAATCAGAAAAAATGTTTTAGACACGTGAAAGCAATGCGTGAAACTGGAAAGTGTAGACGTTTCCATAAGCACAGCTCTAGGATCAGCGAAGCCTCCCTTGCCTAAATACAACATTGATGATAAACTAAAACACTAAACTGACTTGCGATCATTTGAACGTAACCGTAAGCTCCAGGCAATATGAATCGTTCTGAAGTGGCGCTTCAGTCTAGGTTTACAAGTGGATCACAGTACTTTCCATCGTCGAGCAAAAATGGCGGATGACAAGGTGAGTTAAATAATTTGGCTTCAATCTTATTTTTGTGTATTGAATAAAAGATAATAACGTTTGCTGTACAAGTTAGAACGTCACCCTCTTCTTAGATGTAGTACGTAACTAAAAACCAGAATGACTTAGTTTGTTTTTGCCAGTTTTGGGACTATTTGGTTAACTGTCCTCGTAGGCTACTCTCTGTGGTTTAGCTAATGTAATTCTTAAAACTTTGCTAATATAGGTTCGTAGTTAGCCAACTAAAATAACAAATTAGCCAACTAACCCCCACCCCCGTAAATGCTGCAGTATTTGCTTGGCGCTCGTACGAAAATGTCAATTTACCGGCCTAAGGATTTAGGTAGTTATCGTTCTCGTTATTATTACAGTTTAGCATATCCATATTGCGGTTTTGGAAGTTGGCATAATATTTTTCGTTCAAGATATCATATTGTTTTAGCAAATTATTTAAAAAATCACCTTGTACTTTTTCCAAAATCTGTTTTTAGATCTGTAATTTTAATTTAGCCTCCAACGTGGCTTGCTAATGTGGCTTTTTGTTTAGTGAACGCTGAAGATTGCTGAATGCCGAGTTTGGAAACGGAGGCATCCGTTTTGCAAGTCGACAGACTAGTGTAGTGGTACTGTAGCTTATTGAGCCAGAGCTTAGCCTTATTATGCTAATGTTTGATTTAACATTAAAACTAAATGCAGTTTAACTAATTCGCTGTTATTCATTGGTATTCAAGCGTTATGGAGTGAACCAGTTTACTGTTTATATAAATAACTACTAAGCTGATTGCATTGACAGTCAGTACAAATAGCCTAAAATGTGCATAGCCAGACATTGTAACTAGTCAATCATGTTCTAGGATCCTTTCAAGCAAATGAAGGATCTTAACCAGCTCAAGAATCAACTGGAAAATATCCAGAAACGTGTGGAAAGCGAATTTACAACAGGAATCCCCCAGGTATGTTGTTGTACAATCCATTTTTAGAAAGGAATGTCACATGAAATAAGACTGAAGACAACACATGGACGTCAAAGCAATTTTAATTCAACTAAGAAATCATTGTTTATCAAAACAAAAAAAGCAGTCCTTGTGATTTATGATTTACTGCAGTTTTGATTGGTCTTTCCTTTCCTGTTTTTTTCTAAGGGAGGCTCTGTGCTGGCATCTCCCTTTTTGAAGGGTTTTCTAGCCGGGTACGTGGTGGCTAAACTCAGGTCCTCAGCTATCATAGGAGTGGTACTGGGAACATTCACAGGTATCTACGCTGCACAGAACTATCAGGTGCCAAACATCGAAAGAACCCTGAAAGACTACATGAGTTCATTTAAAAAAGGTCGATAATAATGGGAGGAACCAGTCCTCGGCTTCTTCTAACTGCCTGAGGCTTTGGGCAACCCTTCTGAGGATGCCCTTTCTTTTCAGACTCCAACCTCTTCTGTGTATGCTGCACAAAGTATATTAGGATTTAACTGGATTTTAATGTGTCCTATCAGAGTCGGTGTGCAAGGTTGTTTATTTTGGGTTATTGCACTACTTTCAGTGCCTTTGGATTTTGTTATTCTCACCTGATCATTGTGAGTGAGATGAAGTGTGTGTATAGTGTGATTAGGCAACATGCCTCAGGAACGTAAGGGATGTTTGACTGGTTGCCTTTGTTAAAGAAGTCCATCAAGACATTTGATTTTTAGTCAGTGATTTAAACATTAAGACTGTCCCTTTTTTGCAGAAGCAGACATACCATTTTAACATATTTAAATAATATTGTATTATGGTTGATTAGATTCAATGATTGTTTTGCTTATTGACAAACCTGTATTATGTGTTTTGCATGACTTGAGGCGTACAGACTTGAGCTGTGCTAGCTGTACCTTCACAGACATCCTAGATATTCAGTGGTGTGAGTGACATGCGGTATTAGAAATGATTGTGATCCAGAACCTGGGGTCCGGGGCCCCAACCCGTCGCAGGAAACTGTGGATGAAGGGTGTCCGGTGGAGTGTCCTTCTAGGACTGATGGTGCTAATCTACGGCTCCCATGCCCCTCTCATCGCCATTACCAAGGTGGACGGCCGGGTTCCCTTCAGCTCCCCGTCCTGTGTGGTTCTGATCGAGTTAACCAAATTGCTGGTGTCCCTGGTCGCACTGCTCCTGTCTGGAGACCTGTCGGCACTGCATCGCTCTCTGTCCCCGACCCACATGGCCCCCTATGCAGTCCCGGCCATCCTGTACGCTGTAAACAACAACCTGGTGCTCCTCATGCAGGTCTACATGGACCCCAGCTCCTTCCAGGTGCTCAGCAACTTAAAGATTGCCGCCACGGCCCTGCTGTACACCACCTGCCTGAGAAAGAGACTGCGGTCCACCCAGTGGCTGGCCCTGGGGATCCTCATGGGGGCAGGAGTGTGTCACAGCTACAGCAGCCTGGATCTGGGTGGCCCGGGGCTGACTGAGGACCAGGCGAGTCCCAGGCTTCACATCACAGCCTGGGGCCTTGTTCTTGTTCTGGTCTATTGTTTCATCTCAGGGCTGGCAGCTGTCTACACTGAGCGGATGCTGAAGGGCCAGCGACTTCCCCTCAGCCTGCAGAACCTGTACCTCTATGTGTTCGGAGTGGCCATCAACGCGGTCTCTTATGTCTCCGGCATGGAGAGCGGGAAGGGTTTCCTGGATGGTTACTCAACGGCAGTGTGGGCCATCGTGGCGGGACAGGCAGCCAACGGGCTGCTGATGTCCGTGGTGCTGAAGCATGGCAGCGGCATCACCAGGCTGTTTGTCATCTCTAGTTCTATGCTAGTCAACGCCCTCCTCTCCTGGGCTCTGCTTGGCCTCCAGCTGACCCCCCTCTTCCTGTTACCCATCACCATGATTGGCCTAGCAGCCTACCTATACTACAGGTAGCAGAACCCTGGGTTGGGGCCAGTGGACCTCAGCTAACTCGCACATCGCTACCCACCAATATCTCTGGCAGCTTTTTTTTTACCAGCTGACATATTGACAAATTTATAAGATTTAAATGTTTTGTTTTGAAATGTCCCATATGGTCCATTTAGTTAGTTGTTTGAAGTTAAATTTTATCATTGATTATGCAATAGAAGTTGCACTAGGTGAGACTGGTGGATCCCTTCATCACACCATCACTGGTTTATCTGTTACTCATAATGCACACTGCTTATTTTCACTTGCCTTTTTCCATCTCAGTCCAATTCAGCCCCATTCAATTGTGCCTTTTATTTGGGATGTATAATGAGTGGACTCACTACGTTGTTGGGTTTGAGTAAGTCATAATTACATAACATTTCTTAACAGTGGTGCTATGATGGTCACTAGTTATTTAAATTACTTTAGCTGAATGGAACATCAAAGATAAATGGTACGGGAAGTGTTGAATACTATGAAGTAAAATATTTCAAAAAGCACTTTTCTTTTTTATTGGTTTATTTTATTAGATGTCTAATATAAATATTATTTCCCCTTTCTCTTATTGTTTGTGGGATACCACATCTCCCTGGAGGTCACCATGTTAGCTCAGCTAGTGGTCCTTAAGTCTACTTAACAAATGTTTGTAGATAAAGATTGATGTTGGTAGATAAATCTGTTAGTTTTAATTAGATGAAATTCTTCCTATTCAAAGTTCACTTGGAAGAGGTACATATAACATACTTGGCCATCTGCAACTAAAGTTAGCACATATTTAAATAAGATTTCCAAGAATAAGAAAACAACTGGGTGAAATGAATGCCGATCATCTCATATAGGACACTAAGAACGACCCCTTGGGGGAAACAAATGGGTTATGAAAATCCTACCCTAGTTTACCCTGAAATTATAATCATATTCTGCTTAAACACTATGTGACCGTATTTAAAATATATGTACAATTACTCATGGAAAAAACACTAGTAAGAAACAGCTTTATTAATATTATTATTACTTATTATTACATTGCTACTCAGGTTCACATCTACTAGAAGGA
This sequence comes from Esox niger, assembly GCA_016801105.1. Lineage (NCBI taxonomy): Eukaryota > Metazoa > Chordata > Actinopteri > Esociformes > Esocidae > Esox > Esox niger. The sequence goes on along the minus strand of JACXGJ010001534.1, from coordinate 30,964 downwards.
ATCAACATTATCCACATTCATATAATAATAAATGTTAAAGCATGCAAAGACAACTTGACAAATAAGTAAACCATTAAGTTACTGATAGAAACTCAAGACCGAAAGTGTATCAGGTATGTCAAGTCCCAAGCTAATCAATGCAGCCAGTCTAAGGAAAACTGGGTGAGGGAATTCCCCATTGGAGATATGTGATTTGAGGGCCAAGGTAATGGACAAGGGGTCAAAGGGGTGGGGTTAAATGTTCAGTATTTGGATAGAATAATTGTTACAGAAGAGCACCTATATAAGCAAAAGGGTGGTTAATATACCATACCACATACACAATCACCAAAAAAAAATCAAAAGATTGTAGCAATCAGCATTTATATGTAATTGACCTATATTAGGATAGAAGTAAGAAGGAACATTGTCTCTGATGAATGTTTGTTAAGGGTGGGGTGTCAGGCTGGTCTGACAATGAGTTGATGCCGTTGGTTTGGCCATCGGGTGTTGGAGACGTATTTACTCATCTGCAAAATATAAATAAAATAAAATCATCATCATGTAATGTGCTCAGCAGCATAGTACCCTGTGGTATGTTTTGGCTCAAGGTAATTAGTCTGTCTGCTCGTCTTTCCGCCTGTTTGTCAGTCAGGCTGTCTGAAACACACCCTTGTACTCCTTCAGTTGCATCATCCTGGGGGGGGAGGCCACCCGACGGAGTACTGTGGGGAACAAACAGTAACATAACATAAATAGTCACATCAACGTAACTGTCAGTATCACGGTCAGTATCGCTGTGTCACCCTCAAAGTCAGTCTCGTGATCAATATTGCTGTCACTGGTGCTGTAGTCTACATAGTTCCTACCTCGGTCACAGGAGGCAGTGCCTCGAACAGCGGTTCCCGGAATGGTTTTGCCGGTCTTGTCCACACACCAGCAAAAGCCGGTGGCATGCCAGCACTGCATGGGCAGGTAGTTGCCCTGCTCGTCACACTGGGGCACGAAGGTGCCAAGCATATGCTTCAGGGCATCCTTCACCTCGCTACACTTGGTCTGCAGACCGGTGGCTAAGAGAGGAGGGAAAGAATTAAGGTGGCGTGCTATTGGAAACATGGTTTTGGTGGTTAAAAAACAGAATGGAGGAAAATGTAGGGGTGGAGTTGAGTGGAGGTGGAGGTACACTTACATGGTTTAGGAGTGGTGGGTGGTGGGGTCTTGTCCTGGGCCATCTGGAAGATCAGCCAATTACGTGTCCATGTTTCAAAGTCCTGATGAATACAGTGTTAGAGGTTAGTGGGAACAGTTCAGATCATTCTTCAGTGTGGGTGATTCATTCACTGTCCTATGCACCTTCCACTCGTTGCTGTCCATCTGCTCCTTCAGGCCCTGCAGGTTCTCCAGGAAGGTCTCGTTGAACTGAGGCAGCTCGGGGTTCTGTCAGAGTGGGTAAAGGTTGGCGTCAGATTAAAGGTCAGCCTTCAAATGATCGATTTTGTCTGTTAATCACAACTGCGGTCTTTTGCATGCACACTCAGTGGCAGGTTTGTCAGGTACACCCATCTGATGCTACATTGGATCCCACTGTGTCCAAAACAGACGGGTTCCTTCAGGAATGGACTCTACAAAGTGAAGGAAGACTTTGACAGGCATGTTGGCCCACGCTGATGACAAGCACAGTTGCTGCAGATTCGGTGGTGTAGTGCAGATTGGGCGGTGGAGTGCAGATTCGGTGGTGTAGTGCAGATTGGGTGGTGGAGTGCAGATTGGGTGGTGGAGTGCAGATTGGGTGGTGGAGTGCAGATTGGGTGGTGTAGTGCAGATTGGGTGGTGTAGTGCAGATTGGGTGGTGTAGTGCAGATTGGGCGGTGTAGTGCAGATTGGGCGGTGTAGTGCAGATTGGGCGGTGTAGTGCAGATTGGGCGGTGTACTGCAGATTGGGCGGTGTACTGCAGATTGGGCGGTGTAGTGCAGATTGGGCGGTGTACTGCAGATTGGGCGGTGTAGTGCATTCTTGCTGCTATCAGTCTGTTCCATCACTTCCCAAATGCACTTGAATGCCTAAATGCCTGTCTGCACTTAATAAGCCATGGCCTTGTGACTGTAGGATCCCGAACAAGGTTGCAGACCTAATAACCTGGCCACTGAGTCAGGTGACTTAGCGCTCAGGGACCAGTATGTTTGGATTTACCTGCAGGAGATCCTTCACCTGCTTCTCCAAGCTCTGAATAGCGACGGCAGTGTCCTCCAGCTTCTAAAGGCGGAGCAGAGGGGGAGACAAACATATACACAATACTGTTTCATTCTTTCATGGGAATGTGAACAAGCAGACTAGGCCTATCAGAAAATATCTACAATAAAATGTCCCTCATGGTAAACAGGTGTAGACATTTGCAATTGAGCTTGTTGTTGGCATGCTGTCATTTAGCTCATCTTCAGTTCCTAAAGCCCTTCAGGAGCATGTGCAGGGGGTCGGCCATCATACCGTCATGGGGATTTTCTTTGTGGTCTCGCTGTCCTCAGAGAAGTCAATCAGCCGGGGCATGGGGAGCATGGGCATGTGCATCTGGACGGGGGCAACTGGCGAAGCAAGAAGGGTGACAAACCTGTAAGCTGACACCTTTTAAAGTGGTGGAGGTTAGCTGTTCTGACACTTCTGTAGAATTAAACTCTTTCATGTACATCGAAATGAATGCAAACTTTTATCACAATGCAATTCACTGATTGAGTAAGCTGAGAAAAGCTTTTGTTGTTAGGATGTGAACCACTATACTGAAATTTAAGGACGATACAACATAAAAGATAAGCTATATGTGTTCCTAAGAAGCAGACCCTAGTTACATCCTAACTCTCTAGTATTTCTCATTTCCACCCTTCCAGTCTCTTCTCTGAATCCCCTTTGGCCCTATTTATCTCCACATCCATCCCTCCCTTCTCCTTTTCATCCATCTGATCCATTACCAGGTGGTCTGTCTCTCAGCTGCTTGCGCATGTTTTCATTGTTCTTCTGCATGTCATGGATCTGGCCCCTCTGGTTGAAGACCAGGTAGGCAGTCAGGCCCTGGCCAGCTAGCAGAAGACAGGCGAGCAATGTGAATCCGGCTACCTTAAAAGCACGGCTGTTTGATGTCCTACAGGGTGAAAGATGGACAGATAAACATACAGCTAAAAGGAGCGGCTACATCATAACTCTTTTCAAAAATGTCTTTCAAAGCAAATTAAAGTGAAACCAATGAGGATGCCCTCATAATAAAAAGTATTTATTATTACATTGAGTTTGAATTATCTAATCACTTCCTGTAAAATAGAATATCTATAATTACAATGAGGTTTCATTAAAATTATCATGATAAACATCAGGTAATGTAATATAATTTGGGGAAGGCAGTTTAGTATCATTAGTCGTAGTACGTGTTATGACATAAGTGTTGTTGAACTGTTATACTACAGGAAATTAGCTTGAAAAAAACAAAATGTTTCTGTGTATGATATATAGCCTAATTTAATACAAAATAGTTAAATAGGAAGTCCCCCACTCCATGGGATAAAAGTTTCAGTTCCTAGGCCCGACCCCTTTATTAGAATGAGCCAATGATAAAAATAGTTGAAAGTGACATCACAAATCGCTCGGTAGAGGCGAAGGTAGTCCGCACTGACTAGGTTCACATTTAAGCAATTTAGCCAACTTATAGTACGGAGAGAAGACGTTTATAATCGAATATAAGTGCTGCGTGAATACGTTTATAATCAAACTATTACGAATGTGCTTCAGTGAATAAATTACATAACGTCGGTATTGCATGAATCCCTGCTCATTTTTAAGTGGATTCTTTCACTAACAAAATTGCACCTTAATAATAATAATAATTTACATCTGTAAATCGCTTTCATTATTAAAAAAAATCGAAGTGCATATAAATAATACAATAGTAAGAAAAATATTAATTCAAATCTAGGGTTATGTTTATGCAAGACAAATAACAATCTTAATGCTTTCCAAGTGCTAACAGAGTTCTTTTTTCGAATACAATTATTATAATACAATTTGAGTTTACACATGTGTACATTTAGATGATCCCTAATAAGCAAATTAAGCATTATTAATTAATCAAAATACCTTTAGATGATCCCTAATAAGCAATTTAAGCATAATTAATTAATCAAAATTTTTTTTTTATTGAAATGCATTTTCTTACCGTCTCTGGACTCTTGGGAGGATAGCTTCATCGCTCGCGGTGCGCTCCAGAAGCGCATCATTATGAATTTGCTGTTGCTCCTCCATGTCCCGTCAAATTTCACTGTCAAAACTAGGACTGGCTCGACGGACAGGACAATATAATAACACAGTAAAGAGGAAGAGGTGTATTCTGCGTCTTTGAAAAGTGGTCTAGGCCGAAATGGAAAGCCCCGAGTCTGTAAGGTGATGGGACGATTTAACTTTGTACAGGAGTTTGATCTGAACTGTCATTGGTCAGTTTTTGCCAGCATCACTTGTTGATAGAGGCAGACAAATCTGAAGTGATGAAACTCAAGTTTTTATTAAAATGTATTCATCTGAAGTGATGAAACTCAAGTTTTTATTAAAATGTATTCATCTTTAAATTAGGGAATACTTTGTTGGATTAAAAATCTCTCAGATTTTAATGTACAGAATACAATTATTAGTCTTTAATGTTAGGAATACATTTTATTGTTTTAAACATAATTTAAATCATACCATCATCAATGTATATCATATCAAGTGACAAACTGGTCCAGAAATTTCAAAGATTTCATAAACTAAATTATTTCTTGTAACAGTGGAACCAGTCATTTGCATCAGTGCAACATATGCTTATGTTGCTTCAATTACAAATAAAGGTTGAGTTTGTCTGTCTTTTGTCCTCTAATCTATTTTAAAATGATTACTGGATAAACATTTATTTTTATTGGATGTAAATACATTTAAGATCACATTATGGCAATATGAAACGTTAGTGTTATTGTTAATAATAAAATCTTTCTACCTAGAGACAACATTGACTTCCTATGAAATCAAATTCTCATTGGATACTTTGAAGGCTATTGTTCTGTATTAGCAACATGGTCTCACAGTGTTTAATACAATTCTGTATGAATTTCCAAAACACTCCATTTGGTATGTGAGTTTAGGTTAAATAACATAAGCTGCTAATGGAATAGTTGTTTTGTAATATTGGCTGAACTAATGATATATTTGTAAGGCTAATGTTAGGTATAAAGGGATCGAGGGTTATGAATTTAGACTGTTGGGGTTATGTATTTAGTTTTTAATGGTTAAGCGTTAAAACCCACAAAACAACTCTTTCCATAAAATGTGAACACAGTCTTTGGATTTTGGAAATGTGTGCCCTCATTACTCTACGTTGCATAACATTATCTCTAGTGGATGTGACAAACATAGCATCTAGTGGTGGCACAGGGATTATTTTTATTGGTTAATTAATGTTCTGTATTCTAGCATTTTAGGTTAGAGATGATACAATGACTGGGGATGAACTTGAGGGTATGTTCATTAACATCATTTAAACCATTAAGTAATCACAGCATGTTTTGAACACAGTCTCTGATTGAAACTATTTAGACATTTGGTTTAAAAGCTGACCGGATGAGGATGAAAGAAGAGTCAATGAAAGTCAGCTGGCCATGAGAAGGCAGCTATATCAAAGAAAGTCAATCAGTGACTGTGCCTGTGCGAATAACCTGATGAAGAAACAAAATAACTGTTCAACCGATCAGGACCAATCTGCAGGAGGTTGGCATGGATGCATTAGTGGCTACCCTCCACAGCAGACTGCACAAGAAAACGTTACTGGACTGAAGTGTCCAAAAAACACTAGTCTAAATAAATAGGACCTGTACATTACTGGAAAGGGTGCAGAATTCTGAGAAAAAGGTCTTGTGGCCAAATGACAAGATCAACAGGAGCAAAGATCACACCAAGAGGGAAGTGTGGGGTGAAATAAGGAACACCTAGATCACCCAGTCTGTAAAACACGGTGGAGGGAGTGTCGTCTTGGGCATAAATGACCACCGAAACAGACTCACTGGCATTGATCATGTAACTGCTGATGCAGCAGGATGAGTCCTGAAGTGTACTTAAGCAGGACGATGTCCCGAAGCACACTGCCATAGCCAATAAGGGTTTTTTCAAGGCTAAAACCTGGAAATCTACATTTGCCAAGTAAATTAGCTGAGCTGAATCCAACGGAGTATCACTGTTCACACTGAACGAAAAAGTGCCCTCAAACAATGAGGAACAGAATATGCAGCCCAGGTCAGGCCGAGTATTACCAGGAAGATGCCCAGGGGCTGATGTCAATGGATCACATCCTTCAGACTGGCACTGCATACAACAGATTTGGGACCAAACTTGACTACTCACTGATAGTAATCCTCCAATTAAATCTGTCCAAATACTTACCCTAAATTGGGGGGACTACAACACGATATTGAAAATACTCTAATATTACAATTAAAGCTGAAAGTCTGCACTTTAACCCCATAAATAAGTGTTAGAATCCAGAACCAAAAGTCACTCTGTAAATACTTTTGGAGTTCATTGTATTCATTTCAATGAACCAATTTGCTGTACATGCTACATCTGGCCATGGAACGCCGGTCCGTGAAAATCTATCATAGAACTCTGGATAAGGATTTCCCTTATTCAACAGCGAAGGTTAGAGATTTTCCTAAATTGAATTAATGACAAAAGTACTGAAAAACGAAACATTCAGAAGACTATGTCAAGATGAGTCCTTACGTTATCACGTCAGTGAACTATATTTGTCCTCTGAATAGCCATATAGGAAATACATGTAAGCATACTCTGAATTTGACTTGGAGTAACGGTGATGCATTTGGTCGACAAAACACAATACATTGACCAAGTTGACGCACATGGAAATACAACGGTTGGTGAGCAACATATAATGGCCTTTGAGTGGTCAGTATGTCCCATATATTTATTTACAATTGATGTAAATATTTAGTCCAGATGCAGGGAGATGCGCAATGTCGTGGGTGTAGTATGGTGCAGCTTTTAAGCTAACTGAGAAGTTCGGAGGTGGTTCGATGGTTTTACGATGATTTCATTATACCAGGAAAGTATGCTAAGACACCGCAATGACCTGCGTTTTCTGGGTTAGAGGTCTTGCTCAGGGAAGGAACAACAGATTGTTTCCCCTTGTGGGATCCAGGATTCGAACCAGTGCTATTGACCACAGGTCTGCCCTTTGGCACAATATGGTGAACACGGAGTTGCTTGACAGGCGTGCTGTTGGAGTACATTGGTTGGGGTAGAGAAGTCCAAAATGGGCACGGCCATCATTCCTGTTGGTCGGGAAGTCAGAAAGCCGCACCCATATGAAAGTGACACATTTGGCTGAGAGAGTTGGGCTTGTTGAAAGTCTGGGAGGATACGGTTAAATGCTGAGCTATTGTCTACAAACCGTATCGTTGCATGCATTTTGGGTTAGTCGCTGTATTGGGAGAACGTAGAGGAAGAGGCCTGTGTTGATCGATAGCTTCATCCACAGACCTAATGTTTCTGTCGACAAACTGCAGTGGGTCAAGGGGGCAGGGATGGGTTTCTAGAATGGCCCAGATTAGGTGCTCTGATGTTCTCATGATGACCGTAGTGAGCAGTCCCGGCCTGTAGTCGTTCCGGGAACACTCCTTTTATTTTGAGATTGGAACAGCGAAAGAGGATTTGAAACAGGCACAAACAGGAGTATTACGTGACAAGTGACATCTTCGTTTCAATTGTCCATGAAAACAGAAGACGGTTGTGACCCAATTCAGAGTCATTCCAGGTTGGACCCTAGAGCTTAGTGTCTGTAATGATGCTCTATGATCTCACACACAGCTGCAAATGAAAAAATAGCGCCAATACTATAAAACTAAAAACATTATGAGCAATGCTGTCAACTTAAAATGGTTCCTCTCCAGTTTTAGTTCCCGCATTGTTGATTTCCTCATACGCACGACACAGAAATCTTATCCCCATCATCGCCAATACCAAAACAGCTTATCAACCTCTGCTTCGAAAATGGAAGTGTACTTCTCTGAAAAGATCATGTGGATTTAGAGAAAGAGATTCTGGATTCACAGGTGAAAGACAAGCAAGCTTAACAAGAAGATAAAAATACAGTGGTGTTTTATTTGCAAATTAAAAAGCACCGACAATATTAGTTACATTATAAAAATGATTGACCACAATTACAAGTCTTTATCGTACAGGACATTAGTACCATCATTGCTGTTGTTATGGGTTGCTATGGTAGGATATTCAACAATCATGTCAATGATACTTTATATAACAAAACCAGGAAGTTCTGTATGAGAGCTGGCAGTGTAAGGGTAGATGAGAGAGGGACTGAGAGGGGAAGGGGCCATAAAATAAACAGACAGGAAGATCTGTTGGGTTCTTAATGGATGGCACTATGTTATGTTGTAGCGACATTTCAATACTACCTGGCTAATTCTGTCCCAATAAATACCTCTCTGCATTGTAACCGGGTTGAAAGAATGTCACCTCAATCACATTCAATAATTTATGTCTATTACATTATATTACAGAGACAAGAAAGGGAAAAACAGCATGTGCATTTTTATTTTGCCTGAAATTGTGCTAAACTATTACAGACAGTAAGAGCAGCTTTTTGTTATCTATGCTTGCAATGGTAATACCAAGTGACCCAAATCTGAGGAACTATTTAGGCTCATCCAATATGAGTGTGTTCAATCTGCATCTTTAAGGTTTTCCCAGATGCAACTCAGAAATGCAAAGAATAACTGTTATAACAAATAAAAAAAAGGACTAAAATATACACAGCTTTGAAACACATCCTCAGTAACACAAGTTTGTTCGCTCATTCTCTATCTCACATTACAGGAGACTATTTGACAATGAGTGCATTAGCGTTGGCCTTAAACCCAGAACTCGTTTTGTGCTAATATTCCACTTACCACACTCTGTCATGCCAAGGAGTGGAATGTTAGCAGGAGCAGACTGGTACCCAGGCTACATTAAAATAGCTTATGTCCGACTTCACATGTATTGGTACCTGTGATATGACTGTGCTTTCAGCCCACCTGTGTCTATTTGCAGAGTCCCGAACAGCAGCCGTTTCCCCGCGTAATACGTTACTTTTGACCCGGATCAGTGCAGCACCGGTCAAAAAGTAGTGCACGTTTGGAACCGCGCCACTTTGCATATTGTGCTTTCAACATGTGCGGATCGCCTGCCTGGCGTCCCCTGTGCTGTGAACTCCCAATCACAAACAGTAACATAAATTCAGCTTACAAAAAAGAAGAGCCATAAATAGGCCATGTAATGTAGTGGTGAATGTCCTGGCACTGGTAAATGCGTTAGCGTCTTACTACAAAAGCCCAGTGAATAGGACTACATACAACCTGTAGCGTGTCAACACACACACACCCCCCCCACCATGGTCGTTTGACAACCACGGGTTTTTACTAAAGCCACCGTTCAAGTACTAATCACTGCTGTATGTCATCTAGGTCATGAATTCCTCTGAATTCATCTTCCAACCACTGAGAGGGCAGACGTTTGAATGTGTCAGTAGACGGGGGGTGGGTAAACTAGACCGATGAAGGCCACCACCACTGTTCGTTGCCTCCCAGCCTTTAACAACTGGATCTGTGCGGGCTGATCCTCCTCCTCTTCCCGAGACTATGGTTTAATTCCATGAGAGGAAGGCGTGGGATGACCGAACTGAGACGTGACGAGGGTTGAACACAACCAGGTCCCTATTTCATTCTTTCTGTAACTGCACATTTGCCCCCCCTCCACCCTCTAAGAATTGGTACGGTCCGGGTTGGGGGTTTATTTTCCTAAACCATTCCTGGTGAGGGTGATGGTGTGTCATGGGAAGGTACAACTTAGGGAGCAAGGGGTACACACTTAGGGCCTAGGCTACAAGCGTTTGCAAAGTCAAAGCCCACTTCTAAGTCACCTTCCTTACTCTCCTTTCCTCCACCACACCAATTTCTCTTTAGAGGAGCCCATAGAGGAGAGACCATTGCGTTCTCCTAATCTCCATTCTGGCAGGTGATCAGATCAACCACACTTCTGAACCCGGTCAAGAGAGAGTTTTTACCCCTCCTATGGGGACCAAGATCATGCTCCTCCATGTGGTATTCTCTGTGGGGTGAGCTGTGGAACAGTCCGCTGAGATGATATCCTCTGCTGGTTCTGCTAGCTGGTATGGACCAGTTCCTCTCGGAGCCAGCTGGGAAGGGGCTGGCCTATCCTGTACAGTAGCTTAGACAGCTCTATATTGTGATCCCTGTAATGTTGCCTGAGGAATGACTGGGACTGCAGGAGAGAGAGAGAGAGAGATAGAGATAAAAAGAGAGACAGCGAGGGGTAGGGACATGTAAGGGAGATTAAATTACCATTACAAATACAGCCAAGATTCAATTAATGTTATAAACCACTTCTAAAGTTACATGCAAAAGAACCCTAGGGGATTTTATCAACCATGCAGTGAATGTAAATGAACCAACAGTACATTAGCGGGCAACTTTAATGGCAACTCTTACCTCTATGTCCATATCAGGGTATCTTCGCCCTTTGCTCTTCCCCAAACACTTGGTCTTCCCTCCCTCCAGCAACTGGCACCAGAAGCCTTTCTTGGGGTCAAACCTGCAGAAAACACATGACATTTTGATCTGTGAAGAAATACCCAGTTGAAAATGCACAGCACAGTTTGCTTTTGAAACGCTTGTTTTTAGCAAACATCTGAACCAAGGCACTTCATGGCACACAGGTGAATGTCTAGGAAAGTGATGAGCTTTATGCTGCCGAAGTGACTCACGCTAGAATCTTGTGGTAGTTGACCGTGTTGACCAGGCCCATAAACTTCTGGATCTTGTCCATGACTGAGGCCGGCTCTGTTTTTAGCTGCTGTCCATCCAGAACCAAGACCTGGCTGGAGTGGTAGTGGTTGAGCCAGCGCTCCATGTGGATGGCGTACCAGCCTGGCACCAGGCAGCGGTTTTGGAGCACACGCAGTTTCACAGGGGCATCATGGGTAGCCGTGATGACATCATAGAAGGAATACTTCAAAGCCACAGGGTCTTCATGGGCCCGCTGGTGCTGTAGGGAGATGGGATGTTGAATTGGGTACAGGGTGCTCTGTAGTAGACAGTATCATGGGAGGTATAACTGGCTAGGTACCATGAATGCTTATGGAAGGACTAAAACATGACAGAGTTAGAAGATGACATAGGGTTAGAACATGTCATAGGGTTAGAACATGACATAGGGTTAGAAGGTGGCAGGTTGCACAGACCTGGTACCAGGAGTAGGCGCGGTCGGCAGGGTTGATGAGGATGGTGATGATCTTGGCCTTGGGCAGGAGGGCTGCCACACGTTCAGCTGCCACCTCAGAGTCAAAGTAGTTGGCACTCTTCTCAAAGTAGTATTCTGAGCTTGTGTTGGAGGGCAGGGGGAAGTACTCCATGTACCTAAATGTTGACCAAAAGACAAAATACAGTTACCTCCAAAATGACAGGAACCCTTAAAGGGTTTTCATAATTTTCACATCTTTACATTTTTCATTTCATTTTTATTATATTAATATGTAATATTGTCAGATGCAAAAATATTACTTAATTTTAAGTGTTGTTAGGGCAACTGTAAAAAGATTGAGTGTTACCGTATTTGAGCATGAAATTAACCAGTTTAATTTTATTTTACTGCTCATCTTTATCAAGGGGGTCCATGGTTTTTGGGGTGACTAAAGTTTTCAGTGGAGGTACACAGACCCGTTCCTTTCAAAATGGTCAGTGTCTGCACAACCGTCTTTACATTCACTTCCTAATATTTTGGCAAGTGAATACTCATTGTGTACAGCCAGAACAGAACTCTTTCTCTGAGGCAATCATACCAGTCAATGCCTCTGTGGTAGTTGTGGCCATTGAAGAACTGGATCTCCTCAAAGGTTTCCTTGCTGGGGTAGTTACTAGTCAGGTCAGGATGCATACTGAGAAACAAATAGAGGGCTGTAGAACCTGTATTGGGGGTGAGGAAAAAGAGAGAGATGTGGGTAGATGACATGTATTTTCCGGCATTGACAAACACATTTGAAGCACCTGCTTTAGCTGTGAGAAATCCTTATCTAATCAAGTGTCTCTAATGGTGTGTGTTTGGCATAGACCTCACTGTCTTTGTGGAGGAGTGAGAATCAGTCAACCGTCTGTGACAGACCAATTCCTGTTAATCTGTTCTGTACTGAGAACGTGTTACACCGATCGCACACCATCGCTGCTGACAGAAACCTAACTCCTACAGGCCACAGGGACAAAAACCTCAGGAACTTTCACTCTCTGTCAATGTGATAACTACATATAAGGATGCGAGATGTATCAGAAGTGAAGTGAAATCAAGACTTCTTCCCAAATGGTCCCCTATTCCCTACAGTATAGAGCACATCTTTCTCCCTTCCATTGGGCTGGTGAAATGGAGACTGAATCATTTTGTTGATGCACACTAGGTGGTGCCAGAGTGTCACTGTGGGTGAACATTCTCACAGACACTTTCTCTTCCACAGTAGTTGCTAAGTGATTATTCATGCCTTCGGGTTGTGCTCTTTATTTCACATAGTTTTTCAAAACGTAGGAAGATGTGCAGTGAAAACAGGTTTGCAATTAGATTATTCCAATACATAGTATAGAATTGGATAAACATTACCCAGAACGCTAGTAAAAAATTAATGAAATTCTATTTAAAATTTGCTGCTCTTTTTTGCTTATTTACGGCGTGTCACTGGGAATGGTCAGAGGAGCTCTAGTTCTGTTCCATCAGCCAAATATGGAGACAGTAACATGGCGGCCACTGGAACACCAGGCCAAAACATTCTTAATATGTGGCTCTGGGTGATGCTGCTGTCTCTCGCACCTGTCTTCTGAGGCCCGACGACAAGCAGCTTGGGGAAACGGTCACATGTTTTCTCCTTTGACCAGATGTCCTTGTGCCTTTTGTCCTCGCAGGGATCCTATAGAACCAGGGTTTACAGAGTTCATTAGTAATTCTCACATAATTGAGTTGCTTAATGAAGCCTGAACAATCCATGTATACAGAACGAGATCCAAAGGACATGCAGCTACAATGGAATGATCAATGGAGATGCCCTTTGAACACAAACGCCACACTGGACTGTACAGGATGTAGAGGCCAAAAATCCACCCAAAACAGGAAACCATTTATCTGAAGTAGACTAATACATATTCATTTACAAAAAATGTTGCACTGGAATTTGATATGTTTTTAGAGTGACATTCAACAGACCCCAACTATCACATAAACAACTTGTTTAAAGCAGCCTTCCGCTCTGCCTCACACTGACCTGCCAGAGCGGGTCTCTCTCGTTTGGGAAGAGGCTGAAGTATTTTTGGGCCAGCTGGATAGGAGGCAGGGTCTGAAGCCTCAGATTGGTCCAAGTCTGGAGGAAGGCCACCAGGGTTTTAAAGGTGTACAGACCCAGGCGGTCGTTGCCGTAGTTAGACAGGTGGGTCATGAAGATGCTGATCTGGATAGGGTTGTAGGGAAAGGAGGAGAGGGATGGGAATGCTTAGCTTGAGTGTACGTGGTGAGGACGGCGTGTGTCTGTCTGTCAGCAGGTCTTCCTGTCTGTGGTTATTGGTGTCTGTCTGGCTGTCTACTTGTCTCAGTCTGTCTGTGTCTACTTGTCTCAGTCTGTCTGTGTCTACTTGTCTCAGTCTGTCTGTGTCTACTTGTCTCAGTCTGTCTGTCTGTCTGTCTGTCTGTCTGTCTGTCTGTCTGTCTGTCTGTCTGTCTGTGTCTATTGGTCGCTGTCTGTCTACTGGTCTCAGTCTGTCTGTCTGTGTCTATTGGTCGCTGTCTGTCTACTGGTCTCAGTCTGTCTGTCTGTGTCTATTGGTCGCTGTCTGTCTACTGGTCTCAGTCTGTCTGTCTGTGTCTACTGGTCTCAGTCTGTCTGTCTGTGTCTATTGGTCGCTGTCTGTCTACTGGTCTCAGTCTGTCTGTCTGTGTCTATTGGTCGCTGTCTGTCTGTCTGTGTCTATTGGTCTCAGTCTGTCTGTCTGTCTGTCTACTGGTCTCAGTCTGTCTACTGGTCTCAGTCTGTCTACTGGTCTCAGTCTGTCTACTGGTCTCAGTCTGTCTACTGGTCTCTGTCCGTCAGTCCGTCAGTCCGTCAGTCCGTCAGTCCGTCAGTCCGTCAGTCCGTCAGTCCGTCAGTCCGTCAGTCCGTCAGTCCGTCTGTCCGTCTGTCCGTCTGTCCGTCTGTCCGTCTGTCCGTCTGTCCGTCTGTCCGTCTGTCCGTCTGTCCGTCTGTCCGTCTGTCCGTCTTTCTGTCAGTGTGTCTTCCTGTATTTGTCTGTCTGTGTCTATCAGTCTTGGTGTGTCTGTTAACTTACAGGATTTAGTAAGACAGTGAGGAACAGCTCTCCTCCATTAATGAGCTTGTCCAGTTCATTGGGACTGCCTGGGTATTCCTTATAGAAGATGGTGTGTGTAAACAGGCCACATGTCTGTCTGGGCAACACCTGAAAACACACACAATTAGAAGTCAGTGACACACTCTTGAAGATAAACACAAATTAGTGAAACACTCCCAAAAACCTTTTTACACAAGTCAATGACTCACACCTGAAAACACACACGCTTAGAAGTCAGTGACACACAGAAACACAAACATACACAGGTCTTCTAATCCTTGTGGGGACCTGAGACTTAACTCTGATCTAGAAATCATTGTTCCGCATTTCCTAGCCATAAATCTGACCTTTACCTTAACCCCAAAAATACATTTAACCTCAACAACCTAACTTTTACCTAACCGTAATCCTAACTGGCAATGCGTAAACCCCAAATAGCAATATTTAATTCTAACACTGAACTATAGGTTAAAACAGAACTAAAGTTTTTTCTTGTAGGGACTGAATTGTCAGCTTTTACTACCTTTGTGAGTACTTTTTCTGGTCCTCACACATCTAGTGAAACCAGGATCCAACACACACACCCACACACACACACACACTATGATGAAGATTAGTCAGCACCACTGATCTGTTCAATGCAAAACATTCAAAACCCCGGGCAATAAACACTTTGGCTTTCAATAGTCTTCATATTATTATTCTCATTTGGGAAAGCAAACCTCTTATCCACTTGAAGTCTATATGGAAATTCATGGAAATACAGCTGAAGTGGGTGTCTGGGGATCTGAATATCAATGTATTCTATTTGTATAAGCAGAGCAGAGACGTCTGGACCACTCTGACAGCTGCTTCTCACTTGCATCGTGCTCTATTCAAATGGGAGGCAGTCAATTCGGGAAGTAAACTCAAATTCCATTCAATTATTAAAATGGGAGATCTATTTTTAATGACTGCTTAATGAACCGAAAAGGATAAGCTATTTATGCCCCTCCCAAAATACGAATGTCTTATCACTTCCTGTACCGACTGCCTTCAAAACAAACTGAGAACTCTGCTGCTCAAGAGAAGACAGGAAGAGAGAGAGATAAGAGTTGCAAACAGCACAAGAGGACAAACTGCTGGCAGCACAGCATTCACCAGGCCAGATGTTCCCATATCATGGGCAAGACAAGTGTCCAGGTGGGTTGTGGACCTGGAAAACGTTTTGTTTCATAAAACACATTTATATTGTATTTTATAAATGCATTCTAAAGATGGAATATATGGAGGATTTTAAGCACTTAAACCCTCTACATTCTAAAAATAAAAAAATTCTGATCAGTTCCTCTTTGAAAACTACATGTTGGTAGTGCGCAGTTCTGCTACGCTACAGACATTTATATACTGAGTGTCATGGAAACCCCAGAAATGCAGCTCAGAGGCATTACACCAAGTGTGACACCTCCTACTGGTTTAAAAAGGGGGCGTGTACTGAGCATACCCATGTAAGACTCAAGGTCAAGTAAGAAAGTGTTGAATGTCTTCTGCACCCAAGTCAATATACCGTAGGTTTGCTAGGTGGCGGAGAGAAGCAGTCAGAACTGGCAAGGCGGAAAACTAAATGTCCCTCTGAGCTGCAATTGACTGAGAAAGCTGAAAGACGGAAGACAGATCTAGAGCTTGCTTCGTAAATTCACCGTAAGGTGTCAGAGTGCAATCTGGACTGTTTGTAATTCAGAGCCTTGTCAGATGATCCATATTTTACTCTGGACACTTTGGCAGAGGAGTAAGGTTGACCTCACATTACTCTCCGACAGATGAGAAAAGAGAGCTGGTTATGCGGGTTTCACTCTCAAGAGTATTAATGACTAACTGGGTTACAGTTTTTTCCACTGTCGTAACAACCGGGTGATCCATCGATTGTCATTTCCTCACTTGTTGCTCTCTCCAACCGGATTCCCGGTAACTCCGGGTGGATTGAACTAAAATTCATGAACACACCCGTTATTACAGTTTCAGTTTGAAAGCCACTGTTGCCACGGTGATATAAATAAAACCATCCTACTGTTCTCAACATCTCAGGGGAGGAAATGGAAAAGAAGAGATGGAGGGGTGTTGACAGGAGAGGGTACAGGGAAAAAAGAATGAGGGAGAATTGGAGAGATGGTTGGGGTTACAGAGATCTAACGACGCGGGAAGAGAGAGATGGATGAAAGAGTCTAGGTGATTGCAATGTTGTTTAAACCAATTATGCACTTTAAGATCTGCACACTCAGAAGGTCAAGGGGCAAACTTGTAAAGTTATACACTCAAATGACGAGGGAGAGTGGGAGAGGAAGGTGGAGAGGGGGGAAGGAGAGATATTAAGAGAGGAAAAAAGAGGAGGCAGAGAGTGCTATTGACAGAGATATTCAGAGAAAGAAAGAGGGGGAGAGAGAGATATCGAGAGCGAGCGTTAGAAAAAGCGTGGTGGGAATGAAAGCCTGGGCAGTATGAGAGCTGTACTCACGCTGATGCCACTATGAATGAATCCTCGTCTGAAGCGGGCCGGTTTGAGGTGGGGGTACTCCTCCGTGCTCGTCACCCTGATCCCCCACACCTTCTTCCAGGCGTCGTACAGCTGCAGATGGACCGGGTACACGCCAGAGTGGTGGGGAGCGACAGCATAGCCCATGTCAGTGGGAATACCGTGCTCCTGGAAGGACAAGGAAGAGCATGAAGGATAGAGGGGCAGGGAGAGGAAGGAGAATGACATCCAGGGAGAGGAAGAGAGGGATGGATAAAAACGTTACTGGAGTTGGAAGGAAACTCACTGTAAACCGCAGTCAGGATTCAGGTGGACGTAATCTGACGAGTAACTCATAACAGTCCAAAGTGATGTCTCACTGGGTCAGTGTCAGTCCCCTATTCGAAATGCTAAAGCCAGCTTGCCAGCGTGTCCCCTAACCAACGTGAACGTCAGACGTTGTTTGGCTAACACAGGTCAAGCGAGGTGCCCGGCTGGCCTCCAGTCAGACGGACTCACCACGGCAAACCTCTTGTTAAGCAGCATCTGCTCGGCAAGCACCGACTGGTTGTGGAAGAGGTGGGGCTGCATGTGGCTCCACATGTGAGGGAACCACCAGAACTCCTTGACATAAGAGAGGAGCAAGTCATCGCCCAGGTCCTCCTCGTCTGATCCTGGGGACACAGAGGGGGAGAAGAGAGGGAGGCAGAACTTGAAGAGGAAGGCAGGCATGGACAGAACAGGCGGAACAAGTTAAAGGTTGTCAAAGGGCGGGCGGTGACGGGATAGGACCAGGGTCCGCAGGAGAAGGGCATCAAAAGAGGGAGAGAGAAAATGAAGGAACTAAGATTTAAAATGACAAGACAATTCATGCAGGGCCTTTCGGGAATGCCATATCATCAAGGCGTGAAGTGTTCGGTGAACTTGGTGTGAGAGTCGAGAAGGTTTGTCCTCCAGTCTAACCTGCATGGAAGAACTTGCCGGAGAAGCCCAGGTTGAAAGTGAAGTTTGGAACATGTTTACGCAAGTCTCTCTGGGTCTCCAGCAGGGCCTGAAACAGAGAAGACAGGGAGGATGAGCAAGAAAACACCCACACACACCCATCCCCGGTAGCCTACTATCCATCCTGTGATACCTGCTCCTCTGATATTAGAGCAGGTTTCATATGATCTCCATATTAAATGACTGTTTGTTTAGTTTGATCTCCAGCCCGTGTATTAATTCACAATCTCTCTCTCTCCTTCACTCCCTCCCTTCCTCCCCTTTTTCGGTCTCTCTTGCCTTGTCAGAGTGATTCATTTTCAACACCTCACCGTTCCGATGCCAAGAGAGAAAGCAAACCTTGATATACTTCTCCTCGTTTTCTACTTTTCCGTCCTTGCACATTAGAGGAGGCAGTATAACTCTGATGGGACCAAAAAAACAAAAAGGTTCTTCTATTCTGTGTGTAGTGAAATATTCATGGCGAGGGTTCCTGACAGAGTATGTGTCCCTATAGGAACATCGCCGCAGTCTGTCAACTCAATCACCTACTGAGATAAATGCAGAAAAAGGGTGGAAGGAGAGGAGAGCTTGAATATTATATTAGGAAGGACGAGTTGCCCGATGTCTGATCTACTGACCCCAATTAACAAGCGAAAGTGTCATTAAAACACACAATATTATGCAACGGACTTAGAGGACTCAGAGACATTGTAAATGTGCATTACTATTCCTTCAACCCATCACCTTGACATCCTCCACTTTCATCCTGGTGCCCTCTTTTCCCACAAAGATGTCATCTATATCGACCAGTAGGTGGCGCTCCAACGAGAGG
Source organism: Esox niger (assembly GCA_016801105.1). Taxonomy (NCBI): domain Eukaryota; kingdom Metazoa; phylum Chordata; class Actinopteri; order Esociformes; family Esocidae; genus Esox; species Esox niger. The sequence goes on along the minus strand of JACXGJ010001534.1, from coordinate 12,212 downwards.
GACAGCCTCTTTCCCGTGAGGAAACCCACCGCGTCCACAAATACCAGCTTGTGCAGCCAGAAACTGAGATTGTTCCCAAATAGGACCCTCTGGATGCCGTCGTGGAGCCCCAGGTCCTGGACCACGGATGGGAGCAGCGCGGCCGCCGTACCCAGCGAGGGGACGCTCTCAGCGGACTGGGTCTTGGCCAGGAGGACGGGCTCGTAGGTGGAGTGGTTTGACTGGAACACTGTCCAGTCGTCTCCGGGCAGCGGGCCGGGGAGTGGCTGACCGGACCGCGTGATGAAGAGGAGGGGGGACTTGGGGTTGACCACGCAATCTTTCAGGCCCAGGTTGGAGTGGAGGAACAGGGGAAAGCCTTTAAGCTGCGCGCTCAGGAGGCTGTTTTCATTGGCCTACAGGAGGGTAGAGGTCAATGACAAGATCAAGGAGGGACAGAACATTTCTATTAAATTCCAATCGGTTCTACTCAGGACACTGCAGAAAGACATCTTTTGAAACACACTGAAAGGAGAAAACTTCCAATCATGCAGGATAGAAAATCTTAAGAAACCCCCTATGAAATACATTCTATAGAGATGAAGGGAATACAAACTCCATTCAATAGATCCCATGGCTATCCTAGCTCTTTCTCCAAAACGGACTCTCCCAATCCTCTTACATCTCCATGGCTACTGTCTCCCTTGTGCGCACTCACTCTTTTTCTTCTCTCGCTCTCCCCTGTGCTCTTTTACTGGAGGCTTAGTCAATAAACCTCTTATATGGCATCTGACAAAAACACATTCTTATTAAGTTAACACTCACCCACACACATATTGAGGACGTGACCACAATCAGTGATATATTAAAGCAACTTTCCCCCAATGCCTGATTAAATATTAAACACATTCCTGTTCAACATCAATGATGGAGTTTGAGATACGTAATTAAGATGAACTCTGACTCGTCTTCTCTGTCAATCTCTCCTGGTTAGACTGATCCAAAACCCACAGTATTGAACAGGTGTCCATGCTAACCCACTAACATAACACACTTATCTCCACAAGAGAAAAGGAGAAAAGAAAAGGGAACGAGAGAGGGAGGGGGAGATGGACGGTTGGGGAGAGTGCGAGTCAGAAGAAAAACAGCAGATCATGAGCTAATACTACAGAAATGGAAATAGGAGAGATACAGACATGAGGAACAGTGAGACAGTGGACAAGCGAGACACACAGCAGGAGATTGACAAAGAGCACAAGGGAGCTAGAAAGAGACAATGCTTTCTCACCCAGGTTACAGTGATATCTGAATCTTTAAAGGCAACAGGGAGATATAGAGAAATGGACCAATGGAGCAGTGGAGCCAGAAAGACACGGTACTACTGACACTGAAGACACGGTACTACTGACACTGAAGACACGGTACTACTGACACTGAAGACACGGTACTACTGACACTGAAGACACGGTACTACTGACACTGAAGACACGGTACTACTGACACTGAAGACACGGTACTACTGACACTGAAGACACGGTACTACTGACACTGAAGACACGGTACTACTGACACTGAAGACACGGTACTA